>PVJO010015620.1:0-44446 GCA_004026905.1 Hystrix cristata
AGGTGCAACTGCAAAGCTAGCGCGGATTTCTTTTTCCTTCTTCGCAATTTCACGGATAGAAGATTCGTTCTTACCATAGATCTTAGCAACCTCAGCGTATGATTTTTGTTCTTTCCTTATTAAGTCGAGAACTTTCACCTTTTCACTTAAAGGAAGCACTTTCCGGCTTCTCTTTGGCAGATCCAAATGGCTAGCACTGGTACACTCCAGCTTCAAGGTCACAATCAAGTAAAATAGGCTTGCAGAGTGGTGCCCTCAACGGTGACCAGACAGGAGGAGGCATACACAGGGTGGAGACCCTGCACAAAGAAATGATTCCTGTCCAGTGTGGATGATGCAGGACAGTTTGAGATTTCATTAAACTAGTGAGAATCTTGGGCAGTTTTAAAGCCGTGGAAAGCTGGGTGTGGTGGCACACACCTGTAATCAAAGCACTCTGGGAGGCTGAGGCAGGAGGATCAAGAATTTGTACCCACCAAAGGGGCTGGGGATTTAGCTCAGTGATTAGAGTGTTTGCCTTGCAAGCACAAGGCCCTGAGTTCAATCCCCAGCACCACAAAAAAAAAAAGAGAATTTGTACCCACCCTGAGCTACATACACTCTGTCTTTTGTTTGGGTGTGTGTGTGTGCGTGTGTGTGTGTGCGCGCGCGCGCGCGCATGCGCATGCTAGGGATCCAACTCAGGGCCTTGTGCTTGCTATGCAAGCACTCTAACCACTGTGCTAAATCCCCAGCCTTGTTTTTGTTTTTTGAGACAGCATCTTGCTGTGTAGTCCAGGTTGGCCTTAAACTCACTATGTAGACCAGGTGGCCTGGAACTTGAACCAATCATCTTGCCTCTGCCTCCTAAATGCTAGGATTACAGGCATGTGCTACCATGCCCGGCCAGAGACTCTGTCTTTAAGAAAAAAAAAAATATATATATATATATACTATTTTTGAATAGTTTTTTATTCGGAGAATTTGAAATTTAGCATCCAGTTAGATGGTCTTTTTCCATATCTATAATCCTCAAACTCTTCCAAAGGTGGGAGAGAAAACACTAAATCCAAGTTATAATTTATTTGTAATAATTTATAATGTACATGTGATCTAAACAGACCTCCCAGCTCTTTCTATGCCTTTTGTGTTAGCATCTGTCTTGTGCAAGAAAACTAATGTTCACATTAAGCCAGAATGTTATCTTTTATTTAATACAATATTAATATTGCTGAATTTATATAACTTTTATTGCTAATTTCTATTTTCTGTATAATATATATACAGAGTCTGCCCAAAAACAGTATACATATTTCAGCAGTTCGCCATACTAATAAATGTCTGAGCACCTCTTGTAATTGTAGAGGTCAAAGGTAACTTGTATTAATATCATAATGTCTCAATAAATTTAGTATTAAACTATTTATATGTTTTTCTTTTCCTGATGTATACATTTTTGATGGACTCTGTATAATATTATGAAATTGTGTATCTTATTAATGACAAATGTCTTATGAACAAAACAGTATGTTTCTTTTTTTTCCTTGCAGTACCAGGGCCTTTGCACTGAGCTACCTCCTCGGCCCTTTTTAATTTTTTTACATTTTGAGACAGGGTCTCCCTAAATCATTAAACTGCCCAGGCTGGGCTCAAATCCTCCTGCTTCAGCCTCCAGAGTAGCTGGAATTACTAGCACGCATCTCCACATCTAGCTCCTTTCCTCTTTTTCTGCTAAATATCAGCAGTATGTATGTATGTATTTTTGAGACAGGGTCTTGCCTTGTCGTGCAGGCTGGCCCTGAACTCACTATGTAGCCCAGGCTGGCCTCGAACTCGCCGAGATCTGCCTGCCTCTGCCTCCCCAGGGCTGGGATTGCAAGCATGAGCCACCATGCCGGGCTGTATTTATTCTTTTTAAAGTGGATACACTTGGAAAAATCTTCAGGCAAGAAAAAAGGGAATTCTTGGACAAGGGATAGGGGAGAAGAAAATAATAATGATAATAATAATAATAATGATGGTGTTCAGATGTGTAATCAGCCCACCTTCAGGGCGTCAGATACTTACCTCGAATCGCGGACGTCCTTCCCCTTAGCTTCGGAGGGGGCGGCAGGGTCATCCCAGCACACTGGGGCCTCCAATCCGGGATGAACTCGGCTTGGCCCCAAGATGATGGAGGAAGGCAAGGCTCTGTGGACATCAGCGGGGAGATTCTAAGGCCTCCTCGGTCCAGGGAAGCCTGGGCGCTCCCCTTCTGCCCGCCAGGAGTGCAGAACCAGAACGGCAGCTGGTACATTTACTGCATGGTCCTTCCGCGCGCGTGCTCGCCCTTGATGGGTTCGCGCCTGGCCAGCTGTCTGCAGCCCTGGGGGGAAACACTCCGAGGTTTCCCTGCCTGCTACCGGGGCTAGAAAGAGTAAGTGACTTGGCCCAGGAGCCACTGAGGGGAAGACTGCATTCTAATCCAAGCCTGCGTCCAAGACCTGGTTTATTGGGTTTTGTTTTTTCTTTTTGCTGTGCTGGGGATCAAACCCAGGGTCTCACACACGCTAGGCAATCACTTCACCACGGAACCCCTAAAGCTTCAGTTCTTTTTTTTTTTAATATTATTTGATTTTTTTTTCAGTACTGGTGATAGAAACCAAGGTCTTCACACTGAGCTACATCCCCAGCCCTTTTTCATTTTTTTTAATTTTGAGACAGGGTTTTGCTAAATTGCTAACTTACCCACTCTGTGGCTTGAACTTGCAGTCTTCCTGCTTCAGCCTCCCAGAGTGCTGGGATTACAGGTGTCTATTCATAGTAAGCAGATGTGATAAGGGAACAGAACTGTAAGCTCAGGTAAATGTGATAAGATGGCACAAGAAAGGAGATAAGGCACTGGGGAGATAAGAGAGCCGGAATGTGGTCAGGGGTCAGCGCTGGCCTAGCATGCCTGAGACCCTGGCTTTGATCCCTTGCACCGCGATCATTGAATCAATCAATTGACCGATATTGTCTGAATTAAATAATGACTTTGCCTTACCGGAAATAAGGAAATTGCTTATTCTGAGCTAAATATGCATAACCATGGCCTGGAAACCCAGATTCATATCACCCAGAATGGCATGTTCCCAACAGAAGAGTTTACATGAGCTTTTATAGCCACAGACAGAAGGTCATAAATCAATACATTTGTCAGATCCATTAGTGGGAACATCAGGTAGGTGGCCAGGGCACCTGGGGAAATCTCTCTATAGCTGCAGATGTTATCTGACCAGCATTTTTAGCTCAAGGGCTGGTGGAAGCCAGAGGTGTTTTATGCAGAAGTTTACTCATCAGTCTGGACAGTGTCAGGTCAGATATGAAAGTTAAGGTAATTGGCTATTAAAGGGTCTCAGATAGCCCAAGATAATTTTAGCTCTGGATCAGCCACATTCCATCTCCTCACAGACAGGATGTTCTGGTCAGCCATGGTCAAGCAGCCTGCAAGGTCTTTTGTTTTTGTTTCTATTTTTGGTTTTTTGTTGGTTTTTTTTTTTTCTATTTTTGTTTTTTGAGACAGGGTCTTGCTAGTAGTTCAGGCTGGTCTTGAACTGATTGAGATCTTCCTGCCTCAGCCTCCTGAGTGCTGGTATCACAGGTGTGTGCCAACTTGCACGGCTAAAGTTTCACTTTTACATAGTCAAATTTATAGTTCTGGGATTTCCAGGAAGATGGCGGAGCAATGAGCAGCAGAAATTTATAGTTTAGGGGTTGGGGATTTAGCTCAAGTGGTAGAGTGCTTGCTTAACAAGCACAAGGCCCTAAATTTGATCCCCAGCGCCCGCCCCCCCAAAAAGAGTTACAGTTTTTTTGTTTTGTGGCTACTAAGTTTTAAAAATTAGTGGTGAGAGGGCTGGGGATTTAGTTCAGTGGTTAGAGTGCTTGCCTTGCAAGCACAAGGCTCAGAGTTCGATCCCCAGCACCAAAAAAGAAAAAAAAAAAAATTAGTGGTGAGAAAAGCCTCCCTCACCTCAAGAACTAGTTAACACACATAGGCTCACACATGCACATGCTACTCCCAAACGGCTCCTGCACCAAGATTTCTCCATAATCCTTCTCAAGTGTTTGCCTTGGCAACCGAGGGCTGTCCTTTTAGGATGGCTTCACAACTGTCCCACAGGGAACCTTTCCCCAGCTGCTGACCTTTCTGGTTCACGCCACCTCCGGGGACTGGCTGGGTCGCCACCCTCCTGCCTCAGCCTCCTGAGTGCTGGAATTACAGGCATGCACCACTTTACCTAGCCATTGTGACTAGGTTTTACCTGTACAGGTCAGTAGCACTAAAAATATTGTGCAACCATCACCATTATGTGCAGGACTTTTTCATTACCCTGAACAAAACCTCTGTGCCTGTTAAGCAATAAACACCCTACTCCCCTCTCCCCCAGTCCCTGGGAACCTCTACTCTACTTTCTTTGTCTCTGGATTTGCCTATTCTAGTGCCTCATAGCAGTGGAATCATGCAATAAATATGTATTTGTCTGTATCTATGTGCCTTATTTCACTTAGCTGTAACATATTTCTGAACTTCATTCTTTCATTTTTTTAATGTGGTACTGGGGATTGAATCCAGAGCCTTTACAATGAGCTACATCCTCAACCCATTTTTAGGTTTTAAAATTTTGAGACAGGGTCGTTCTAAATCACTGAATAGCCCAGACTAGGTTCAAACTTGTGATCCTCCTGCCTCAGCCTCCCAAGTGCTGGGATTACAGACCTGCGCCAGCACACCCACTCACTTAGTTTTTTTGAGATAGGGTATCCCTCTGTTGCCCATGCTGATTTTTTAACTCCTTGGATCAGTGATCCTCCTGCTGCAGCTTCCCCAGCAGCTGGGACTACAGGTGTGTACCACTGTGCCCAGCTTGTTTTTGGTGTCGTGTTTAAAACACCATTGCCATCTGGGTGTCAGGGCACACACTTGTAATCCCAGCACTCAGAAGGCTGAGTCCAGGGCCAGCCTGGACTACATAGCAAGACTCTGTCTCAAACAAAACAAAACAGAACAAAGAAACCATTGCTAAATCTCAGGTCACAAACATATTCCCTTACATTTTCTTCTAAGACTTCTGTAGTTCTAGCTCTTAAATTTAGGTCTGACGCATTTTGAATTTATTTTTTCAATACTAGTAAGTGAGCCCACGGTCTCACACATGTTAGGCAAGTGATTTACTGCTGAGGTACATCCCCAGTCCTTCTTCAACTCTTTATTATGAGATAGGGTCTCACTAAGTCCCTACACTGCTCAGGTTGGGCTTGAACTTCTGATCTCCCTGCCTCAGCCTCCCAGAGTGCTAGGGTTACAGGCACGTGCCACCATGCTCAGTAAGAGCTGGTCAAGATTCCATATCAGTTTGGGGATGGTGTCTTCCATCTCTGTAAAGACACCTTTGGGAGTATTTTCCCCTGGTGCCAGGGATGGAACCCAGGGCCAACACATGTCAGGCAAGTGCTCTGCCACTGAGCTACATGCCCAGCTCTACTATTGGAATTTTGGTAGCAACTGTGCTGAAGCTGTCTACTACTTTGGGTAGAACTGACATTGTAGGTGAAAAAAGATCATTTCCCCCTCCACTTCCCTGAGTTCTTAGCTGGGGCACCTTTTTTTTTTTTTTTTTTATTGTAGCCGGGGCAGCTTTAACAAAGGACAAAGAGCCAGGTGTGGTGGCACATGCCTGTAATCCCAGCACTTGGGAGGCTGATCCAGGAGGATCACCTTGAGTTCAAATCCAGCCTGGGCTACATGGTGAGCTTAAAGTCTGCCTGAACTACTTAGTGACACCATGCTTCAAAAAAAAGAAAGGAAAGAAAGAGGGGCTGGGGATTTAGCTCAAGTGGCAGAGCACTTGCCCAGCAAACACAAGGCCCTGGGTTAGATCCCCAGCACTGCCCCCCACAAAGGACAAATCACCAAGAGAAAAAGGAGTAAGTCGCGTGGCACCTCCCATATACAGGGGAAAAACTCAAGGAAAGGTTGACTCTCCAAGAGAAGGCTTAGAACTCTGGCTCAGACAGCACCTTCCATAAAAACAATACATTGTTAGAGAAGTCACAGGACAAAGGAAAAGGACTTCGAGTCTCCCCGTGGCCGCACGCTGCGGGAGGCAAGTACACGGGAAACAAGCAAGCGGTAGGTAAAGGCTGCTGAGGGCAGCCTGGTTGATGGTGCTGCGTGGGCCGAAGGCTGACAAGAGGCTAAAGTCACACGTGGGGAGCGACCTTTGTCCTTCCTGACGTGTGTGCGTGTGTGCGCATGCGTGCGCAGCTGCGTAAATTTACATCCTGATCTTATGCAAATAGAGGCAGGGCAGAGGGCTTTGCTAGTACCACACTTTTCCCCAGTTGCCCTTCACTCCAGGTAATCCTCACGCCAGCCTAGTGTATTGGGGGTAGCATATTCTGATCTCATCGGCATCTTAATATGAGATATCTAAGGGGCTGGGGGTGTCCCTCAGTGGTGCAGTGCTTGCCTAGCACGTGTGAAGTTCGTGTCTTTGTTACTTTCTCATGCTGAGACACAACACCTGACTCCCAGGATGTGAAGGAGGAGGCTTTATTGCGGCTCACCGTTTGTAGAGCTTTCAGTCCACAGTGGCTGGCTCTAAGGCAGGGTAGCATGGTGGGAGGGTCGTTTTTCCCCACAACCTTACCAGCATTTGTTGTTTTTTGAGTTCTGGATGGTGGCCATTCTTTCTGGAGAAAGATGGCATCTTAGTGTTGTCTTGATTTGTATTCCCTAAAGTCAAAGATACTGGACTCTTTTTTTTTTTTTTTTTGAGACAGGGTCTCGCTATGTAGCCCAGGCTGGCCTTGAACTTGTGATGATCCTCCTGTCTCAGTCTCCTAAGTGCTAGGCTTTCAGGCGTGTGCCAGCACACCTGGCTGCCTAGACTCTCTGAGCTGCCTTTTCGTCACCTGCAAACTGGTGAGGAAACTTCCTTAAGGCTGTAGTGGGTGCTGTGTGTAAGGGCCCCACCGCCCTGCCCGGCAGCTGTCCGGGGAATGTGTCCTTGCTGCGGTTTAAGGGATGTGCTAGGTGCTGTGTGGGTGCGGAAACAAAAATGGCCCTGTCTTTAACCTCAGGATTTTACAGACTCACAGCAGAAGCAGGTGGCCAACAGGTTACCATACGGGGGACCGAGCGGCTGTCCTAGGAGCCCAGGGCTGGGCTGTAGCTTGGGGTAGAGCACATGCATAGCAGGCTGCAGGCTCTGGGTTCGATCCCCAGCACCTCAAAAAAAATAGAGACCAAAGGAGGTGGGGAGGGGACATCTGAGCCGGGTCTCGGACAAGCACAGAGGGTTTTGAGCAAGGAAGGTGGGGTGGGGAGTCGGGCAGGAAGAGGGATGTGGGCACAGGAGGGGAAGCGGCCTGCCTGGGCTGGACAAAGGCACGGGTGGCAGAGGGTCACACCGGGCCTCCGGCCACCAGCTGGCTAAGGCTGGACACGGGTGCCTGACGTTCGGCTCCACTTCCGGGCAAATTACACCACCCACTCGGGGAAGGAGAAGGCGATAACCATGTTCAAGAACTCTGTTGAGGGGCAGAGCGCCGGCCCAGCATGCGCAGGGCTGCGGGTTGATCCCAAACCCCGCGGGTAAAATGAGAAGGTCCCTCACACGGTACCGACGGACCGCAGCTAAGAGAACCTCATCAAGCGCGGTCAACTGCGTAACCACGAGCTCAGTCCAGGTGGAGTTTTCCAGCCCAGGGAAGCCCCGGGTCCCCTCCCTTGCTTAACTGGTCCTGCTCCAGGCCCTGGTGGCGCCGGTCTGTTTGCTGTCACTGTTTGACCTCTTCTTTTTTTTTTTTTGCTGGTACCGGGGATTAAACCCAGGGCTTTTCCACTCAGCTACCTTCCCCAGCCCTTTTAATTTTTACATTTTGAGACAGGGTCTTGCTAAATTTCCCAGGTTGAGCTCAAACTTGAGATCCTCCTGCCTCAGCCTCCCAGAGTGCTAGGACTATGCAGACACGTGCCACCACACCCCAGCATCCCTTCCGTGGTCACGATGAGCCACGGTTTGTTTATCTGTGATGAACATTTGGTTCTCCTCTGGGGACATCCTGGATAAGGCTACTATGAATGGTTTTATCTAAACTTTGTGTGGACATTTTTATTTCCTTGGGTAAATAACTGGGAGTGGGATTTTTGGCTCTAAGGGTGCATTTACATTTACATTTTTTTTCTTTTGACCATATTAAGGACTGAAGCGCTGGGCCTGGTGTCACGCATCTGTAATACCAGCACTTGGAAAGCTGAAGCAGGAGGATCGCTGCAAGTTCGAGGCCAGCCTGGGCTGCATAGTGAGCTCAAGGCCAGCCTGAACCACATAGCAAGACCCTGTCTCAAACAAACAAACTAACAAACAAAAAAGGACTGAGGGGCAGGGGATTTAGCTCAGTGGTTAGAGTGCTTGCCTTGCAAGCGCAAGGCTCTGAGTTCGATCCCCAGCACCAAAAAAAAAGGACTGAGCCCAGGAGTACTCTATCACTGAGCTTCAGCCCACTCCTTTAAATATTTTAAAATTTATTTTTATTTGTTTGTTTTTAGAGACAGAGTTTCCCTATTTAGCTCAGGCAGACCTCAGACTCACAATCCTCAGCCTCCCGATTGCTAGGATTGCAGAGTGTTACTGCCCCAGCTACTTTTATATAGGCTACAGTTACGTTGAACTCTTACAAATCTGACAAATTGGTGCTGGGGACCTGGCTTCCTTGTACAGCGCTTGCCTAGCATGTGTGAGGCCCTGGGTTTGATTCCCAGCACTGCGATCAAGTAAGTAAATAAACATAAAATTTTTAGAAAGAGAGACACTAACTGGAATGGTGGCACACACCCATAGTCTCACCAATCTGGGGGCGGTTGCTGAGGCAGGAAGATTGCAAGTTCAAGTCCAGTCTAGGCAGTTTAACAAGTTAAGAAGACCCTGTCTCAAAATAAGAAAGGACTGGAGATGCAGTATAGTTCAGTGTGAAGATCCTGGGTCCAATCTCGAGCAGAGAGAGAAAGACAGAGAGAGAGAGAGAAGGAGAGAGAGAGATCAGCTTCCTCTGCCCAGCAAGGGAAGCTATGGAGATGGGGCAGGAAGCTGCAGGGCCTGGAAGGGAGGGGGCATCTCCAGGTCTCTTGCCCAGAGACCCACACCTCTGCCCCAGCCCAAGCTACCAAGGCCCTGGCTAAGGCCCCCACTCCACTCATGGGCCACATACAACATGACCCCGAGCCAAGGACCCCGAGAAGAAGTCCCAAGAGGGTGGCCACAGTCCCTGGAGGGTTGATCAGGCTCCTAGCACCAGGCCTCGGGGATGGCTGTCACCTCGCAAAGGGGCAGAACCGGTTTGCACACAGCCAGGCCCCTCCAGCCCCCACGGGCGGCCAGCCAGTCATCATGGGCCTTCCCACCGGTGGACAACAGACACAGGGGGGACAGTACAAGACGGCCAGGTCGCTAGTGCCCTGGAGCTGTTTTTGGACCCTCGGAGGCCTGTGGCCTTCCATGAGTACCGTCCTCTCTCTGTCACGGCCCCCGGCCAGCTGCTCCCCGGCCCCTCCGGCCCCACCTACCCGGCCCTTTGCCAAGCTGGCAGGAGCTGCAGACAGCAGGGGAGGGGCAGGGACAAACCTTCAGGCGAACCTGAAGAACCAGATGGGCTGCCTGAGTTCCCAGGCGGAGCCCCAGGCCACCTCGCCTCAGAGCTCTGAGCTCTCAAGGGCTTTCATGGCCCTTTGGCTTGCTCTGCGGGTCCTGGCTCGTACGGGTGGACGACTGTGATCCATTCCTGGTTCCTGTCACAGCTCCATACTTTGCCACTCATCCAAGTGAAGTACGGGGTGTGATCGAAAAACAAGGTGAATGCTTAACTTTTAGAAAATGTATTACAGCAAAAAAAATGTTGCCATGATTCTCTCTTAAAATTCATCCCCTTGCTTCCAACACACTTGTCCCACCATTCTTGCCACTTTCTGGAGCAGCTCTGGAGTCCTCCTTTGTATCTGCAGCCAGAACTTGCACGGTGCTAAATTCAGTGAATAAGGAGAATGAGGACCCAGCATCGTGTTTTTACAAGCTGCCTTTCTGTTGGATGGCACTTGACAGCAGCATTCACCGTATTTTTGATCACATCTCCTAAAGACACTGAAGAGAGGGGACCTCCAGAACTGCTGCAGAAAGTGGCAAGAACCATGGGACAAGCCTGTTCAAAAAAGAGAGGCAATAGTTTGAGGGGGGTGCATGGCAACTGCATCTTTTACTTTAATAAATTTTTAAAATTTAAACATTCAGCTGGGCGTGGCAGCACATGCCTGTAATCCCAGCACTTGGGAGACTGAGGCAGGAGGATTGCTGGGAGTTAGAGTTAAGCCAGCCTGAACCACACAGTGAGATGCTGTCTCAAAAAAAAAATTTAAACATTCACTTGTATTTCTCAATCACCCTTTATATGTATGTGTGTACCTCTGTGTGTGTATATATATATGTATATGCATGTATGTATGTGTGAGTGTGAATATGTAGATGTGTGTGATGGTATATGCATGTGTGAATGGGTGTATGTGTATATATAGGTATATGTGTGTATGTGCATATATGTCTATGATGCTGTGTGTGGTATGCATGGTATACTTCGGGGGAGTATGTACAAGTGTGCGTGTGAGTGTGTTTTAGAAACTTATTGGTAAGGTTCCAGTTTTCAGAGCTGCCTTCCGGCTGCGAATCTGGTACAACACAATTGTGGTTGAAAATATTTGCTTGCACAGGAAGACAAATCTGGCCTGTTCTGCTTCTGTGAAGCGCCTGGCATGGTTACGTTTGCGGAGAGGAGCAGGGTGTTGGGGCGCAGGGTGGTGTTTGCTGGGGACAGACTTTCAGTCCTGTGAGAAGAGGCGTCGTGGAGATTGGGGGCTCAACACCGAATGTGCTTAGCATTATTCCTTAATTATTTTATATTTGGGGGGTGCTGGGGATCGAACTTGGGGCCTTGTACTTGGTAGGCGAGCACTCTACCACTGAGCTAAATCCCCAGTCTCTAAGTCCTTTATTTTTTTGGTGCTGGGTTGGAGCCCAGGGCCTCCCCCGAACGGGTGAGTGCCTGATGCTCAGCTGCACTCCAGCGCCATGCTGAGCCATGTATTCAGGGGAGGTTAAATGGGGCGAAGGTGCAGCTCACAGTAGGGGGTGTGCTTAGCCTGCGTGAGGCCCTGGGTTCAGCACCCAGGAAGAAAAGGCAAGGAAGTTTACAATTATATTTTCAGCACTGGATGTAGAACCTAAGGAGTACTGAGCTACACCCCCACCCTTCCCCACGCCTTGCCTTTTCTTTCTTTTTTTCCCCCCTCTCTCTTTTTTTTTGCAGTACTGGGAATTAAACACAGGGCCCTCACACTGGCCTACATCCCCAATTCTATTTTTTTTTTAAATATTTTTATTTTTGAGACAGGTTCTTGCCAAGTTGCTAAATTACCTGGGCTGGGCTCAAACTTTCCTGCCTCATCCTCCTGCCTCAGCCTCCTGGGGTGCTGGGATTATAGCTGTGCAACCCCATACCTGACTCAAAATTGTCTCAGTTTTAGGTCTTTTTTTTTTTTTGTGGTGCCGGGGATCGAACTCAGGGCCTTGTGCTTGCAAAGCAAGCACTCTAATCACTGAGTTAAACCCCCAGCCCCATTGTTTCAGTTTTAACACAGAAAGTTTATGTTAATTGAAGGCTTATTTTGAAAAAAATATGAATTTAGGTCAAATATATGCAAGTACTTCACAGGGATAATAGTAAATTTTTTTTTTAACAAAAATATTTTAAGTACTAGGGATTGAATGGAGGACTTTAAACATGCAAGGCAAGTGCCCTCCCACCGAGCTATACCCTCAGCCCAAGAAAATTATTTTTGACCGGATGGTGTGCGCTGACTATGGAAAGAAAAGAAGCGTAGAGCTGGGCGTAGTGGCATGCACAAGAGGCCAAGGCAGGAGAATTGTGAGTTTGAGCTCAGCCTGGGCAGTTTAGCAAGTTTTCGACCCTGTCTCAGAATAAAAATAAAAAAGAGGTGGGACTATATCTCGGTAGTAAGGCCTTGGGTTCAATTCCTAATACTCCAAACAAAACAATAACAACGTAACTCTGAATCAAAGCGTCATTTGGGGGAAGAGCCAAGCACGAAAGGAGGAAGATTTATTTTTATTCTTCTTAGTCCGTGTTTGCAGTACATAATGATCACTTTCACAGCGGGGACTTGGCGCCTGCACATAACACATCTTCGTTCCTTTTCCGTCCCCTTCCCTCCCCTCTTCTCCAGGCAGATGCTGAAGTCACACGTGCAGGGAGTCATCTTGCGCCTTCGGTTACTTGGCCATGGACTCCAGCAGTGTCCTTATAATTATATTAAATTAAAGAGCTCGCAAATTACAGGTCACAGATAACCACTTTCCCTGTTGAATAATTCTCTAAAGATGCCAGTTAAGATGCCGCTGTGGTGCTGGGGATTTAGCTCAGTGGTCAGAGTGCTTGACTTTCAAGCACAAGGGCCTGAGTTCAATCCCCAGCACCAAAAAAAAAAAAAAAAAAAAAAAAAAAAAAGATGCCGCTGTGGGACCAGACCAGAAGCCAGCCCCTTTCACCCCCGAGGCCACCGCACACCCTCCTGGGTGCTGCTAGATCCAATCCGAAGTTGCTCTTGAGCAGGTTCATTTAAGCCAAAGCTCTGGATTCTTGGCTGGCAGGGACCCCGGTGCAGAAGCCATGTGACTGCTTGGGGAGTAGCAAAGTCCCTTCAAGGACATGCTGAGACTTGCTAGCTACTTATTTATTGGTGCAGGGAACTGAACCCAGGGCCTTTACACTGAGCTACATCCCCAGCTCCCCCTTTTCTTTAAAAATTTTTATTTGAGATAGGGTCTCACTATCATAAGTCACCCAGACTGAGCTGGAATTTGTGATCCTCCTGCCTCAGCATCCCAGAGCTCTGGGATTACAGGCACGCAGCACCCTGTAGAGGTTTAGGAAGTGGTAGCTTTCAGTGCACACCCACCCTACCCCACAGAAACCGTTGTGGTTGCCCTGGGTTGGGGCGAGGACTCCTCCGCCCTGGGACTCTGATCTGTCCCCCAGACAGATCCAGCCAGAGAGTAAATAGAAAGGAAGACAATGATTTTCATTCCTTTGTCTCTCAGGTATGAGAGACAGGCCAAGGGGAAAGATAAATAGGAATAAGAGTTTTTCAGACTGGGTCTACTCAGGAGGCCGAGGCAGGAGGGTCACGAGTTTGAGACCAGCCAGGAAAAAGTTTTCAAGCATTTTCATGGCTACTGTTCCCTTCGCACCCCACAATTCTGAAGAGTAGGTATGGCTGTTGTCACATTAATGGTTGCAAAAAGGAGCTTAGAGATATCAGGTGAGGGGCGCAGCAGGTCACCAGCGGAACCAAGCTCAGACTGACTTAATCCTTCCCCCCTTTTCCTCCCAGGCAGAAATGATTCTTTCCCCTAAAGGTCTAGGCATTCTGCATTCTGAAGCAATCTAGTTAGTGCGCTTATTTTCTTATTCTTTTTTATACAGCAAAAATGGACATCACTGTAATTCCTGGGCAAATAGAAATTGCCGGGGCAGCCAACCCAAGACTGGAAATTTAGGGGCAAACTCAGCCACAGAGAGGCGCCTCCGGATGCCAAGTGTCCCCCACCCCCTTCATTTTTCTTGGCAGGGCTAAAATTAAACGCAGCTTTCCAGGAGCCACAGCAGGAAGTGAGTTCTGCATCTTTTATTAGATCATTTGGAAATGACCTTGAGAGAGTCTGAGGTGGAGAATACTGTCGAGAAAAGAGTCTCATGTTTTAAAATCGTAGGTTGTATTTAAGGAGGGGCAAATTTCAAGTGTGCACAGATCTCTTTAATGGCCAAAATAGAAATAAATAAAATTTCAAGCAAGAGCGTTTTCCAGGAGTGCTTGAAAACCTGCTGCCATCTCATGGAAAGTTCTTATAAACTTCCTGTTTAGGTAAAAATCCACGTTTACATTCTCCCCAGGCTCCCTCTTGTCTGCTGGGCTGCGTTCTGCAGGTCCCAACCCCTGGGAATCTTGATTACAATTAGTGGCAAAAATTAGGGTGTGTTTAACTCACTGTAAATTGAAAAAAAAATTTTTGTTTTGGTAGTACCTAGGATTAACACAGGGCCTTTGTACTTTCGGAGTCACTAAAGTGTTCAGGCTTCTCTTGAATTTGTGATCCTCCTGTCTCAGCCTCCCACTGTGCCGGGATTACAGGCATGCTCCACCATACCATTCCTGGCAGAGTATTTTTTGTGGTGTTGGGGATCAAATCCAGGACTTCATGCCTATCTAGGTAAGGGCTCCACCACTGAGCTATGCCCACAGCCACTGAAAAGATCTTAAATAAAAAATGCCTTGACGCCAAGCCTGGTAGCACACGCCTGGATAGGAGCTACTCAGGAGGCTGAAGCAGGAGGATCCCAAATTCGAGGCTGACCTGGGCAACTTAGCAAGACCCGGACTTGAAATAAAATATACAAAGGTGTGGAGATGTAACTCAGTGGTTGTGTGTCCCTGGGTACAATCCCCAGTGCCACTAAATAAGTAAATAAGTATAAATAACTAATGAGTGGCACACACCCAGCTAGCACGTCTTACAGTTTAGCAACCCCTTGTAGAGTGGTAGCTGTTTCTTGTGATCACTAGGCTGACGAGAATGTGGCTCCCTGCGCCACCCAGAGCCTTCACGCACATCCATAGCCTGGGAAAAGACCAAAATTCACAATCCGAAGTACGGTTTCTAGGATGGTCTGTTGATTCTGGGGTATAATACTCTCCGGAAGTTGTAAGCAGGAGACCATCTGTGACTGAAATTAGTGAAGAATACCTAGCCTGAAGGAAATTATTCTCCTGCCAGGCAGAGTGACACATGCCTGTGATCCAACCTACTGGGGAGGCTGAGGCAGGAGGATCCCCAGTTTGAAGCCAGTCGGGGCAATGTAGTGACTTAGCAAGACCCTGCTTCAAAAAATAAAATAAACTAATAAAATAAAATAAAAAGTGGGCTGGGAATGTAGCTTGCAGTGAAAGCCCTGAGTTCAATCTCCAGCTGCAGGGAAGAAAAAAAGAAATAAAAAAGCTAAGGGTATAGGTCAGTGGTAGAGCACTTGCCTTGTATGCCTGTAGCCAAGCACTGAAAAATCAACAGTGAACTTCGCGCCTATAATTTAAGGGGAACATTTCTATGACAAAGGGACCAATGCTTGTCGAACACAGTAAGTGTTCATGCCTGTCTTTTTGTTTGCTTGTTTGGAGACAGGATCTCACTGTATAGTCCAGGCTGGAGCTCAAACTCACAGCGAGCCTCCTGCCTCAGCCTCCTGAGTAGCCAGAAGTACAGGTAAGCGCCACTGCCCTTGGCATCACATGTTTTGTTACAGTAAGTTGTTAGAACAGTTCACGTCATTGTCCGTTATTGGTACTCTGTGCTTACTCTGCCTAAGTAGATAAACTGAACTTGGTCCCTGTGCAGTGGAGGGGACACGTGGCATACACAGCCGGCTAGGTACTGTCTGAGGCTTCAGGCGGCTGGAGGTTCCGCACATTCCCTGCTGGGTAGCGGCGTCCATGATCAGGAGCAAAGTCACATCTAGGGAGGGGACCGAGAAAGAGATGGAACCCACCAGGCTGGGTCACGCACAGCTGTCGTCCCAGCTACTTGTGGGCTGAGGGAGGAGGACCACGAGTTCGAGCCCAGCCTGGGCAACGCAGGGAGAACTTGTTTCAAAAAGGAGGGCGAGAGAGAGAGAGACAGAGAGACAGAGAGACAGAGAAAGACAGAGAGAGACAGAGACAGAGAAAGACAGAGAGGCAGAGACAAGAGAGACGGGGTGGGGGCGGGGTAAGAGCGGGAGCATCGCCCAGCAGCCTGTACCTTCTGGCCCCGAGTTTTGCTGTCACCTGAGAACGGCAGAGCTCATTGCTTATTTAAGGTGCTCTTTGCAGGTGCCCAAACCCGCCTGGCCACCGTGTGCGCTGCTTTCAGCGGGTAGAACAAAGGGGGACCGTGCGTGCGTGCGTGAGGTCAGTCCCGGGGCCGAAGATGTCCGAGGACACAGACCCTCATCAGTGCGGCCAGGCCAAGGCCAGAGGCCAGACTGGAGGAGAGGGAAAGATTATGAAACGGGCCTTTATTTCTTTTTTTGGCAGGACTGAGGATGGAGCCCACAGCGCTCTCCTGCTGAACTTCCAGCCCTTTTTATTTTCTATTCTGAGACAGAATCTTGCTAAGTTGTAAATCGTCCTGTTTGAGGCTCTGGAGTAGTATCTACCAGGCCCGCTCCTGGCTGAAGTTCGCAATTTTTTTTTTTTTCTGTGTAGTTCACGTTGTTGCATCAAACATTTGTGAATGCTGTGAGAAAATATAACAATATCTAAAAACTCTATAAGAGGAGAGGAAGGAGGCAGGGTGGTGGCACACATCCGTCATCTTAGCACTCTGGGAGGCTGAGGCAGGAGGATCCCAAGTTCTAACCCACCCTGGGCAACTTAACGAGACCCTGTGTTAAAATGAAAAATAGAAAAAAGCTGGGGATGTAGCTCAGTGCAGAGGTCCTGGGTTCAGTCTACAGCAGAGGACAAGGAGGAGGGGGAGAGGGCCAGGGTGCAGCTCAGTGACAGGTCACTTGACTAGCTTGTGCGAGGGCCTGAGTTCCAGCCCCAGCCCAGCACCACACACACACACACACACACACACACACACACACACACACACACACGCACGCATGCACAGAAGACAAGGGTCCACAGCGGCCTGGGCCCAGGAAGTGGGGGCATCCACAAAGCACCCCAGGGTGGGGATCAGGCTCACAGCTGGAGGCCATTCATTCACTCATTCCTTACTTCAGCACAAAGTCTTGATAAATCACTAAGTTGCCTGGGTGGGGCTCCAACTTTCCATCCTTCTGACTCAGCCTCCCCGAGTTGAGATTACAGGTGTGTACCCCGACACCTTGCTTTCTTTTTTTTTTAAACCCTATGTTATGTCCCAAAATAGTGCATGGAGCATAGGTCTACTAAAGTCTTCGTTGCTGCAGGCCTGTAATCTCAGGAGGCTGAGGCATGAGGATCACGTGTTGGAGGCCAGTCTGGGCTACTTAGCAAGATCCTGTCTCAAAAAACCCAAATCAAATCAAAACAAGCCCCGACCAAACCAAACTAAAACCCCCAGAATTATTTGTTGTTTATCTGAAATTCTCCTTGAACTAAACCCTCTATTTTTATTTGCTAAATCTGGTAACCGGATCCCAAGGTGGCTGGCTCAGCTTTCAAAGTCTGAATCGGATTCCCAGCAAGGAAAGAGAGAGAGGAGGGGAGAGAACAAAACAAGAGAACAGCCCCCCCAAAGTTGGGTACCTAGGAGGCTCCTCCAGGGACACAGAAGGCCAGGCTGGGGGGCGCAGCGCGGCTCGGCCACCACTTCAACTTCCAGTGCTCACAGCCCCTCCAGACCCCTCTGCACAGCACTCACTAGTGGAGCCCGCTGGCCCCTGGGCGGCTTTCTGCCAGCTGGCCCAGGGACACAGCCGTCCTCGTTCCCAGGGGGTGCTGGGTGGGAGGGATTTTACTCCCCCGCAGACGGGGAGTCACTAGGTCACCACTGGTCCACATCTGCCATGTTCCTCGTGTCAGCAGCTGCTCAGGTGCCAGGTGGCGATTCTCATGGGGCCCAGGAGGGTTGCAGTCACCATGGGAAAAAAGGCCCTCCATAAATTGGGTGCGGCGATGCACACCTGAGGAAGGCTGAGGCAGGAGGGTCCCAAGTTCAAGCCCAGCCTGGGCAATCTAGCAATTCAGTGAGCCTTTCAAGACCCTGTGTCAAAAATAAAAACAGGGCTGGGGATGTGGCTCGGGCCCCAAGGCTCTTGGTTTATACACCAGTACACACACACACACACACACACACACACACACACACACAGGAAAAACCAAAAATGGAGGAGGAGGAGGCTTCAAGAAGGACAGCAGAAGGATTTCTGATTTCTCGAGCGAGGAAAGACCAGATTCTCTTCTCTTGCCAGCTGTGAGGATCAAACCCAGAGTCTTGGTCTTGTGCTGCATCTGCAGCTCATTTTTTATTTTGAGACACAGTCTTGCTAAATTGCTCAACTGCTTAAGCTGGACCTGAATCTGTGATCTTCCTGCCTTGGCCTCCCAGAGTGCTGGATTAGAGGTGTGGAGCACCATGCCTGGCTAGGACCTACACTTTAAAGGCCTCAGGGCACCAAAGGGCGTATTTAGGAGATCCCATGAGTTGGTGTTTGGGCTGTGTGTTCAGTAAGTTTTTTTTTTTTCTTTTTTGGAGGCAAGGTTTTGCTGTGTTAGCCCGCTGGCCTTGGCTCCTGGGCTTAAGTGATCCTCCTGCCTCAGCCTCCCAAGCAGCTGGGGCTACATGCATGCACCACTGCGCCTGGCCCACGCCAGCTATTTCCACAGGGGACACAGCCCAGCAGCCCTTTGTCAGGCGGAGAAAGGGGCCAGCTGCCAGGCAGGGCCCTGGGTGGGACCCTGGAGCAGAGGGGCCTCGGCACTAGGAGCAGGCCTGCGGGGTTAGAGGACACAGGGAGGAGCATCCCTGGGCAGAGGGGCCAGCAAAGTGGCTTCATTCTCCTTTGCAGAGGCCAAGTCCTCCTTTTTTTTTGGTACCGGAAATTCAACCCAGGGCCTTTGCATTGAGCTACACCCCTAGCCCTTTTTGTTTTTTTAATTTTGAGACAGCATCTCATTAAGTCGCTTAGTCGCCCAGGCTGGGTTTGAACTTGTGATCCTCCTGCCTCAGCCTCCCTGAATGTGCTGGGATTTTTTATTTTTCTCCCTTTTCAGATGTACCTTATTTCTTTCTTTCAGACACTTTGGTAGGGGGCAGCAGAGACACTCCCCACGCCAAGTCGCTTCTCCACCCCTTGCTGGGCGGCTGTAATTGTGGTGCGTGGTGGCCTGGCTTTGGTCGCGTGGCCCTGCTGTGTCCTGGCTTCGCTCTTGTCTCTCGGTTGTGCAAGCTGCATTGCTCTGAACCCAAGCTCTTCGCTCGTGAAATGAAGAAATAGCGACTTGCAGGGCTGTGAGGATCAGCAGTGCACACCAAGTCTTGCTCAACGGCCGTGACGTCGCCCACGGTGAGCAGGGGGCAGGTCTGTTTGCATTTCTTGTGTTTGCTTTCGCGCTGGGGTGAAACCCCAGGCTCACAGTGCGGACAAGAGCTCTGCCGCGTGCTGCACCCCAGCCCCCAGCAGCCCTTTATTTTGACGCCCGGTGTTACTATTTAGCCCGGGCTACCCTGGAATTTACAACCTTCTTACCTCAGCCTCTTGAGTAGCTGGGATGACAGGTGCGTGCTACTACGTCCCCCCAGCTGCTCTAACTCTGAATCTTCTTTCTAGGGCCAGGAGGCGCTCAGTGGTACAGCACAGACCTTGGGTTCCCAGCAACAGCAGCAGCACCCAGCTTGCCCCTTTCTGCCCCTCGTCTGGCTCATGCTGAGTGAGTACCTCTATGCTCCTAGCTCTGTGCAAGGTGCCAGAACACAATGGTGAACCAAACAGATTCGTCCCTGCTGTCACCGAGCTGGCGTCAGGTGGCACACAGCTCGAAGTAGGAGAGACAGAAAGTAGTTATTGCAATTGGTTATAGTAGCGTGATTTTTAGAGAGGTGAAATTTTACAATTTATAAGGTAGGGAGTTCCTCGGAGCCTAGCTCAGTGGCACAACCCTTGTCTAACATGCAAGAGATCCTGAGTTTGATGCCCAGCACTGCCAAAAAAAAAAAAATACGTAAAAAATTTTAAAATGGAGGTTGTAGGATTACACACACTTTTTTTTTTAATACCAGACTCTGGGAGGATGAGGCAGGAGGATCCCAAATTTGAGTCCAGCCTGGAGAATTTAGCAAGACCTTGTCTCAAAATAAGAAATAGAAAAAGGTTTGGGGATGTGGCTCAGTGTGAGGGCCCTGGGTTCAATCCCCAGTAGGGGAGTGAGGGGGATGAGGAAGGGGTGCAGCCCCAGCCTCCTCGCCTGACAACCTGGCTGTGAGGGAGGGTGGCCAGGGCGCAGACGCAGGTGCAGGCCCTCCCTTCCTCACCCTTGCTTTGTCCCCCACTGATTATTGCTTTATTACTGTTTTCACTCAGACAGAATCCTGGCATTTTCTATAATCTTGATCTTTCCATTGATAGCAGATTTTTGTACAAAGACTCTGTATATAAAATGATTGCGTTGCGCGAAGCAGAATCCACCCTGGCAATTAGGACGTTTTGATGCAGTTCCTCGCACCCCTCATTTATTACTTTTCAAAGTGTTTTGTGATTTTTTTTTCCGGGGGAGTCGTGTTTACAAACCCAGTAACAATTCTCACTTAGAGTTGCAAAACACGTGCCGTTCTGAGCGAGGACAGATGGCAGCTAAATGAAGTTTAATTAAAGAATGAGCGCTCGGGATGAAAGCGCCTGCAGCTCATGGTGGGACGCGGCCCGTGCGGCTGCATGAGCAGCAGCTGGAGCTTCTGCCGCCCCCAAGGCCCCCGGAAAGCTCCCCACTGGGTGGGGACAGCACAAGGCCAGCCGTAGGGCCTTGGCGCTGGCTCGGCCCTGTCACACCTCACAGAGCCCAGGGCTCTGGGGTGGGCATGGTGGCGCACACCTGCAATCCAGGCTGTCTGGAACCTGAGGCAGGAGGATCGCAGGATAGGATGGCCTGGGCTACGTAGTGAGACCCCATCTCCATTCCCAACCCTCACAATGCCCAGGGCTCCTGGGGCGGGGGGGGGGGGGCGTTGGCATCATTAAACCTCCAGATTCAAAGGCTTGGTTTTGGTGGGCAGGCAAGGTGGGGGTGGATGCTTTGCTTTCTTTCTTTCTTTCTTTTTTGAGTCAGTCTTGCTATGTAGCTCAAGCTGGCCTTGAACTCACAGCAATCCTTCTGCCTCAGCTTCCCTAGTGCTGGCATTATAGGCATCCCACCATGCCCAGCTTTTTTTTTGAGGTACTGAGATTGAACACAAGGCCTTCACACTGAGCTACGTCTCCTGCTCTTTTTTATTTTTTGAGAAAGGGTCTCATTTAAGTCACTGAGTTTTCCAGACTGGGCTTTAGCTTGAGATCCTCCTGCCTCAGCCTCCTGGAGTGCTGGGAATACAGGCCACATCTAGATTCCTAGGCATTTTCTGAGTGGAGGACAATGGCCGGGGCATGGGATCACCTGTAGCCTGGGTCATGAAGACAAAGAGGGCCAGCCCAGGACAGAGGCAGATGGAGGGTAGAGCATGGGTCCTGGGCTGTGCGAAGGAAGAGGCCCCGCCGGCAGAGAGGCACACTCCGGTTGGGGCTGGTTGGCAGTTTCCAGCGCCATTCCGGGAGGAAGCCGGGGCCAGAAGGCTGGGGTCGGCGGAGCTCTGGGCCAGTCTGGTCACACAGCAGCGGGCCAAGGGCTCAGCTCCTCCACTCCTGAGCCTCCTCCTGGCCACAGCCGGACCCGGGTCCCCGCGTTGCTGGTCACTTGCCGGCGGAGCGATACTTCCCGTTCCGCTCTCCCTGGTCTGGCTCCTTGTTGCAGGCTGAGTGCCCGGCCCAGTGGCAGCTCCCAGCACTCCATGTGTCTTGGCCCTGGGGCCCGCCTTGGCCCTGGCTCCGAGGCTTTCTGAGGGCAGGAGAAGAGGGCACAGCCTGGCCCGGATTCTTGCCCTACTCACCCCTTCAGCCTGGCACTGTGGGCAGGGCACGGCCTGAGGCCTGAGTCCCCACCCGCCCATCTGTGCCGCCCCCAGCCACTGTCTCTCGGCCCAAGTGAGTCTGGGGATTTGTACCACGCTGCATCCCCAGCTGTTTTCATTTTACTTTGAGACAGGGTCTCTCGAAGTGGCCCAGGCTGGGCTGGAACTTGCAGTCCTTCTGAGCAGCTGGGCTTCCAGGCCTGCGCAGCCTCCTCCCCGCAGCCTGCCCCCCACCCGGCCCTCACCAGGTGAAGGTCCCTTTGGCAGCACCACTCACGCTCCCACCTGGACACAGCCTGGTGTGCACCAGGGAGTCAGCGCTCCGCCGATGAGAGCAGAGTGAACAGGCAGGGGCTGGTGCCAGCTCCTGGCCGGCCGCCAGCCCCTTTTTACTCGTCTGGCTGCCTCTGGTCTGTCCCTTCCTGTGTTTTCCCACCTGCCACCACCCGAGACACAGCTGTGCCCCATTGTGGCCCGCTCAAATACCGGGCGCTCTAGAACAGAACTTCTCCCCACCTCTTGCTTTTGTCTTTTTGAGTACTGGGATTGAACTTGGGGCCTTTGCACTGAGCTACATCCCCAGCCCTTTTAAAAATTTTTTATTTTGAGACAGGGTTTTGCTACATTGCCAAGCTGGGTTTAAACTTGCCATCCTCCTGCCTCAGCCTCCCCAAGTGCTGGGATTACAGGTGTGAGCCACCACCTCGTGCTTGGTTTTTAGTTTATTTGCGTGTGTTTGAGCCAGGCTGGTCCGGAACTCTGAGCTCGGGAGCTGTACTCAACCTCACCCGGGTCTCCGGGCTCAGCGGGGTCCTGGTCACCGCTCCGCAGGCTCTCTGAGCCTCTCCCACCGGGGTGGCCGGGCGCCACGCAGGAAGGACGAGGGACCCTGTGGCTTCTCTCCCCGAGGTCATCCGGCAGCAGACAGGTGGCACGATTCTGCCTGAACAAAGGGGCAGCCACTAGGGACACAGCGTCTGCTCCGGCCAGGAAGGGGCCTGGGAGGCCCTCAGCTGGGTTTCCTGCCCACCTCTGTCCTCTGTCCTGACAGTGGTGGCCGTGATTCCAAAAGAGAACATGTGATTGTGGAGACGGAAGGTGACACTTTTTTTTTTTTTTTTTTTTTTTTTTTTTACTTATTTAAAAAGGCCTTGGTGGCAGGAATATAGTGTAAAAATCATTGGAAAAACTAAAAGGCATCGATACATATCCGAATATACACTTTGTACATAAATTATACTTCCTTTAGTCTTTCTGTGAGGTCCTGGTTGGGTGCTGAGGTCCAGTAATTGAGGGGTCCCGGCAGCTGCACGTTCAGGCCGGTGTAGTCCACCATGTACATTGGCCACTGCTGGAGAGAGGGACGGACACCAGTTAGGCGTCGGGGGACCCCAGTCAGAAGCAACGCCGAGCTCGGCCTCTCCCAGGGCTTCCTCAGACCCTGACTGTCTTGAGCCTGCTGAAGCCCAGAGAGGCAACACGGCCTCTCCAAGGTCACACAGCTTGCAGTGGGCCGGGAGCCTTTGCGTGACCTGGGGCTCACCACGTGGGGCAGACGGAGGCTGCGGCTTGGTGCGCACACACTGGGCAGGGGAGGCGCGGCTGGGTGTCAGGGTCTCCAGGCGAGGGTGGCAGGGAAACCCAGCCTGTGCGTCAGGAAGTCTTAAAACATTTTCTCTTTTTATTTGGCTTGGTTTTTTGAGACAGGGTCTGGCTGTGTAGTTCAGGTTGGCCTTGACCTCACAGTGAGCCTCCTGTCTCAGCCTCCCACGTGTTGGGATTACAGATGTGAGCCACCATGCCTGGCCCTAAATTAATTTTCGTGCATGTTCAACTATTCTCCCCGATTGGACTCAGGATTTCAAAGCTGGAGCTGATACCTTTATTTTTTATTCTGGGGGGATTAAGCTACATCCCCAGCTCTTTTTTAATTGGAAACAGAGTTTTGAGAGGTCGCTAAGTTGCTCAGGTTGGGCTCAAACTTTGGCTCCTCCTGCCTCAGCCTCCCACAGTGCTGTAATTACAGGCACATGCTACCATGCCTACTATCTTGAAATCAGAAAGAACTCTCCAGAGTGTGTCCCTAGCGAGGAAACTGGGGCAGGAGACCCCCCACCTACAAAGGGGGCAGGCCAGACAAGCTCAGGAAGTGGGCTCTCCATCTGCCCTCCCTCTGAGAGTCACAGGTGACACCCACCCTGGGTGCCCTGTGCTTCCCCAACAGGCGGCCCTTCGAGGGAGGCAAGGAGAGGGGCGGCGAAGGGTGGATCCAGGCAGCTTTACCACGAGTGAAATCTGGTTGGTGGATGCCATGGACTCCGGATTAGAGGACGAGGAGGAGGAAGACGAGGAGGAGGAGGACACAGAGTTGCCTTCGGAGACCCGCTTTCTCTTGCGCTTGGGAACGCTGTCTCTGGCTGCTGGGAGAAAGGGCTGCTGGGCTGGATGCAGGACCTTGCTACGTCGGCCTCCTGCCTCCCCAAGAAAGTCTTGAGACAAGGTCTCACTATATAGTTTAGGCTGGCCTTGAACTCACTATATAGCCCAGGCTGGCCTCATACTTGCAGCGATCCTCCTGCCTCAGCCTCCTGAGTGCTGAGATTATAGGTGTACGCCACAACACCTGGCTTGTTCCCAGGTTTCAATCTTCTCGGCATTCCAGGCTCCTGATGTCCCAGAGGCTGAGGTCCATCCATCTGGCCCTAACCAGGCCCAAGGGCCACCCCCTCCTGTACCCATTCACCTGCCTGCTTTGCTGACGCTATGCCCCTCCCAGGGGACCCAGCAGGCCCAGGTCTCCCAAGCACCTCCCGGGACTGGCATCCCCCACTGGCCACACAGGGCTCTGGGAAGAGGGCGTCCAGCACCTGTACGCGCCTGGGTCTTGGGACAGTTACCTCTTGGCCCCAGGCTCTCATTTCCTCTTAAGTAAAAAGGGAATAAGGTCTGCCAGGCAGCTGGTCGCGGCAGTGCATGCCTGTAATCCCAGCTACTCGGGACAAACAATCCGCCTGTGGAGGCAGACAGGAGGACTGCTCGTGCCCACGAGTTCAAGGCCAGCCAGGCCCAAAGAGAGTCAAGGTCTAAACACAAAAAGATGTTTGCCTGTGATCCCAGCACTCCGTGAGACTGAGGCAGGAGGCCTGCAAGTTCCAGCCCAGCCTGGGCAACTTGGGGACTTAGTGAGGCCCTGTTTCAAAATAAAAAATAAAAAGGGCTGACTGAGGAAGTAGCTCAGCGTGACAGCCCTGGGTTCAGTCTCCAGTACTGAGAAATCTTGCAGGGCTGCGGGGAAGTCCCAGGAAACTGCAAAGCTCCTTGCCCCGCCTGGCATGTGGTGACACACCAAGAAGTGGCCCTGGTCCCGTGTGAGGACCCGAAGCTGACGGTCACAGGTACAGCAGGTGGGCAGGCAAGGTCACTGGGAAAGAAACCAAGTCTGGAGTCCTAACCTCACACCCACTACTGCCACTAGGCGGCTGTGTGACTCCAGGACCATTTATGAACCTTTGTTCCCTTGTCTCTTCCGGGGGGCAGCAGTAGGATGTGACACTCAGGGCGACGATGGACAGGAAAGAGCCCAGTGCCAAGGCTGCTCAGAGCAGAGCCTGCAGGGGCTCTGTTGCTGCTGGATTTAATTGCTCTGAAGGTAAGCTTTATAACACAGATTGGTAACTGTGTGCTAGAAGTTTTCTTTTTTCCAATGTTAGTGATGAAACCCAGAGGCACTTTTCTTTTTTTGAGACAGGGTCTTGCTACGTAGTCCAGGCTGGCCCTGGAGGAGCGTGGTGATCCTCCTGCCTCAGCCTCCCGAGTGCTGGGATCACAGGTGTGCGCCATTACACCTTACTCTAAATTTCTTTTTTTAGACAGGATCTCATTAAATTGTCCAGGCTGGGCTTGAACATGCCAAGCCTCCTGCCTCAGCCTCGGAAGTAGCTGGGATGATAGGCGTGTACCACTGCGCCTGGCTGTCTGTCCTTTTTGTCCCCACAGAGCAGGAGGGAGGCTTCTCTAGCCCCTAGCTCACCTGGCACCTTGGCGTCACTGGAGAGTTCTGTACAAGGTCTGAAAAAGAACAGAACACAGTGGCAGTGAGGGAATGAGGTCTCCTCTTCTCCTGTGTGCTGAGATGTTGCGGCTGCAGCCAGGCAATGTGCAGTTTGTGTTTTGGGCTTTTTGTTTTTTTGATACAGAGTCTTGCTGTGTAGGCCAGCAAGCCTCGAACTCATGGTGATTCTCCCAAGGGCTAGGATTACAAGTGAGCACCATCATGTTGGCTTGCAAGGTGCAGTTTGACTCCTCTGTGTCCTCCAAGGCCTGTGTGGTGAAGGCTGGGCACACCTACTAGGACCCAGCCTTCAGTGGGCGGAGCTGAGAGGAAGTGAGGTCATTGTGGGCGTGGCCTCACCAGCGCTACTGGGATCCCAGGTTGCACTTCTCTCTTCTCTCCTCCCCTGAGGTATGGTGTCTCCACAGGCCCAAGTGACCAGGGACCAAAACCTCTGAAACCATGAGCCAGTGAGCTGCACCCTGACCCCTGAAAGATGTGAGCACTGACACGAGGAAGTTTTGGATTTTGGCTAGGTGTGGTGGTGCACAGTTGTATTCCTAGCTACTCAGGAGGCTGAGGCAGGAGGACTGCAAGTTAGTGACTCAGACCCTGTCTCAAAATAAATACAAAAAAAAAAGGGTTGGGGCTGTAGCTCAGTGCAGAGGCCCCGAGCTAGCTGGGTTTAATGTCCAGGCCTGCACTCTGCACTTCGAGGTTCAGAGCTCCACTGCTCTCTGCACCCACACTCACTGGAGCTGGTTGATGATGACTATGCGCATGCGCTCCCGGGCCTTCAGGATCTTCTCCAGCCTGTGGATGTCGTAAGTGTTGGGGTTCCGGAAAGGGATGTCATCAGGCAGGCCGGTGACCTCCACCGCGTCAGGGCTGTCTCGGATCAGTTTGTAGGGGACCAGCACGGGCCGGTTCAGGCCCAGCGCCTCACCTGGGGGACAGGGGTGGATGAGGGGGAGGGGGCCCTTGGCAAAGACTGGGTCCCACGGGGAGACACGCACGGGCGGGCAGCCCAGAGGGAGGGCATGCCTTGTGGCACTGACCGTATTTCTCATTGAAGAGCTCCTTCACCTGCTCGCGGAGGATCACCTTCTCCCCCAATCTGTTGGCATCATCCTCATCTGTGGGAGCAAGCAGGGATGTGCGGGGCTGCGAGGCTCCTCCTATAGGCAGCCTGCACCCCCACACCTGGTTCTTTCATGTTTTTTTGGGCAGTACTGGGGATTACACTGAGCTCCATCCCAGCCCTTTTTAATTCTCTACTTTGAGACAGGGTCTCACTGTTGCCAAGTTACCCAGGCCGGGCTCAAACCTGTCATCCTCTTGCCTCAGCCCCCCAGAGTGCAGGGACTATGGGACTACGGGTGGTGCATATGTCCCTTGCAGAGGGCCCAGGGCAGCCTTCCTGGCTCATCCTTCTGCTGCTCGACCCAGATGCCCCACTCGCCCCTCCCTGGCCAGAGGCGCCGCTGGGCTTGGGTGACCTGGAGACAGGGCCTGGGTAGGGCAGAGAGGTTGGCATGTCAAAGACAGAGCTCCTCATAGGCCGCAGGTGCCACGGGCCTGGGCCTTAGGGGTGGGGCGGTGTGGGGTGAAAGGGGCAAGAAGCCAGGGCCACACCACAGGGACACAGGAGTCTCTGGAAGAAAGTACCTGCTGTGTGGATCTTGCAAACTACAGTATCTCCCCTGGCTGGGTTTGGCCTTCCAGTCCTGGGGGCAGGGTGCACCCACATGGCCCCATCCTCCCAGGGGGTCCAGGCAACACCATCCTGGTCCTGTAGGGTGTGGTGACGCATGCCTATAACCCCAGCCTGGGCAACAGAGCAAAACCTTGTCTCAAAATAAAAAAGGGCTGTAGTTACAGCCTGGCGTGAAGGGCCTGGGTTCAACACCTAGTACTGGGGGAAAAAGACTCCAGCTCCAGCCCCCCAGGACCCTCTTCCTCCTGTGTGTCCTAGTGGCGCCCTCTTGGAAGGATCAACCCCCCTTCTCCAGGGCTTTCCCGTCTGACCCCTGTGCCACTGAGGCATAGGGCACCCACAAAGAGAAACAGAGACAGCCCAGGCTGCACCCCAGCATGTGCCAGACCTGGTCACAGCCTCCTCCCCAGCGCTGAGGGTGGAGGCTGAGCAGAGACTGAGAGATTAACCTGTTTAAGGCCACACGGCCGTGAGGCGTCAGGACAACATGCCTGTCAGACTGCTAAGTCCTGGTCTTTCCTGGTCTGTGACGGCCCTGGCTTGCGTGAGTTGTTTTCCTATCTTTAGAAAAGAGCTGATTTTTTTTTTGTGTGTGTGCTGGGGAAGGAGCTGGGGGCTCTGTGCGTGCTGAGGCTGAGTTGCGCCATGAGGGAGGCCCCTGACCCCCAGAACTCTGAAGCTGTGTCCTGAAAATCTCTCACTTCAGCGAGATGCCATCCTCTTTGCCCACCCCACCTTTTGCTTTTTTGGGGGGGAGTACTGGTACCAGGGCCTTTGCACTGCGCTATATCTCCAGCCCTTTTTGTGTTTACTTTGAGAGAGGCTCTCACTAAGTCACCCAGACTGGACTTGAATTTGTGATCCTCCTGCCTCAGCCTCCCAGAGTGCTGGGATTACTGATGTGCACCATCACGCTCTGGCTTCCTCCTCCTCCACAAATGGCACGTGTGTCGTCCCCAGGCGTATTCCCGCCTGGGTCTGAGTGGGAGAGGGAGGGACACATGGGTGGGGTTTGGCCCTGTGTCCTCACCTCTCTGCTGGGGTCGGGGGCCTCTGGGTCAGGGTAGAGGGGTGGGGAACTGTGGACAGCAGTGCCAGGGAGGTCAAACTGGGAAACTGGCTCTGAGGTTCCAAGCCTCAGTTTCCCTTCTAAGGGCTGGGGATTGGCACTGCCGAGTGGTGGGACATGGTAGGCACCTCTACCGGGGAGTGCAGACTCCCTGCCACCAGGCAACACTGCTCACAGGGCCAGGCAGGGAGGGCGGGAGCCAGGCTGAATCTCCAGGTCGGTCACAGAGGACCCCAGCCGCACAGTGGGGAGTCCTGGCAGGCTGACTCAAGGGCTGGCCCTGCTGCAGTGTGAAGGGCAAGGGCAGTGCGACTGGGAGAGGGGACGGTCATGGTCCAGGGTATGGGATGAATTGTCCAAAGTGACAGCAGCAGCCAGCCCCAGACAGGATGAGCCTGCGAGCTGAGGGGTTTGCCTGCAAGGGTGTCGGGTAGACACCACAGGAGATGAGCTCCAGGCCTCAGTCCAGGCCCAAGCTTGACCCCGTCCCACCCCCTGTGGGGAGCCACTCCACCAAGCCTCTGGCAACCCCGCCCGGTGCCTGAGGGCCACTACTTTTTGTTATCTTTTTCCCCTTCTGCTACTGGGGATGGAAGCCGGGGCCTCAGGCTTGAAAAGCAGATGCTCGGCCGCTGAGCCGCACCACTGGCACTGAGTTAACCCCGAGTTAAGGATGGAGAGGGGGGTTACTCTGGGTTCTCAGCGGGCCACCAACCGTATTCATCCCTTCCAGCAGGGAGGCAAGAGGCCGAAAGGAGAAAGGGCTGGGGCATGAGAGCTGAGGCTGGAGGAGGTGGTTTGCAGCCGGGTGCAGTGGTGGTACATGGCTGTCATCCCACCCCTCTGGGAGGCTGCAGCAGGAGGATCGCAAATTCAAGGCCAGCCCTGAGCAACACAGCAAGACCTTGTCTCACAAAAACAAAAAAAGATACCAAGCAAAGCCAGGGATCTACTCTCTCTTTGTTTGGGGGCTATGAGAAGCACATAGGTAGGTGCTCACAGCTCTCATCACACCCAAAGCCTGGGCCTCCCCCCAGCCCTGCTGTGTGCACTGAACTGCTCCTGGACAGGCCCAGGCAAGCGCCCCAAGCCAAGCGCCCGACGCCCCGCTCCCTGCGCTCACACCCTCGCGTCTCTGCCAGCTGCCCTTCGTCTGCCAGCTCAGCCCGAACGCTGAGGTCAGTCTTGGCTCCCGCTCCCTCGCAGCCCACAGCAGCAAATTCTGCTGGTGTTAGCGACAACACACACCTAGAGCGGGTGA
Source organism: Hystrix cristata (assembly GCA_004026905.1). Lineage (NCBI taxonomy): Eukaryota > Metazoa > Chordata > Mammalia > Rodentia > Hystricidae > Hystrix > Hystrix cristata. The sequence continues at coordinate 29,851 of PVJO010015620.1, forward strand.
CTCACCGCCCGGCTGTCGCCAGCAGGCGCCCCCCCCCCCCGCTGTCCAATAGCGACGGGGATCCTCCGGCGGGCGTGCCCTGGCTTCCTGCGTCCTCACCTGTCTGGGCACCGCTGTCCCTCCCCAGTCTGCCCCATCTGCTGTCCCCTCTGACTCGCCAGCACCACAGCAGGTGACCCCAGGGCCTCTGCAGCAGCTGCTATCTGCCTGCTGTGCGCGTCCTGTCCCCACAGCTCGGCACCGCCCCCTCCAGGCTTCCCCAGAGCCACTGCTCCTCTGATCTTCTAGTCCTCTAGAAAGCAGCACACAACTGAGGCCCAGGGCGGGGTGTCCCAATGGTTAGCGCTTGCCTGGCGCATGTGAGGCCCTGGGCTCCAGTACTGCAAAACGGAACGAAAGCCACCAATATCTCCTCCCACCCTCTCCTTACACCTGACACACTTTACACTCGGCAAACTGGTTCTCTCCGTCCGCAACCGCCAGGGGCTCTGTGCTCCAGGCCCCGGCCCGGGGGCTCTTGGAGAGCTGTCCAGCATATCCTCATCCCTTTGTCACCAGATCCCTCCTCACGAGGCTGTAAGCCGCTGTGCTGAGCCTGCAGTCGCACCTGCCATCGCAGGTGGCCTCAGACCTAGAGGAGCACTGTGTGAAGTCCCCAAATTTGCCCCCTTCTGGGGAGCTCCCCATTTCACCTTGAGGTTCCCCTTCTCCCCTGCCAAGCCCCAGAGGGCAGAGTCCCCCACCCCTGCATCCAGCGCCTGCGCCGTGGCCCCAGAAGAAAGGAGGCATGGTGCCAACTCTGGGCCTGGCAGCCGGGCTTCAGCTACCCAGGGAGGCTCCAGCCCCACCCGGCAGATGCCGGCTCTTCCCGGAGGCAGAGCGAGATCGTTACTGCAGCCTAATTAACAAAGAACAGTGGAGATAATGAGGTGGAGAGCATGTGGCCAGTGCCGGATGGGATATCTTTAGAAGTTGGGAAAGGACGACGGGTTTATTCTGAGCTCTAGAGTAAGACAGAGTCAGAGGGGTAGACGGGGGTGGGGAGACTGAGGCAGGAAGGCAGGGCCCAGAGAGCAGAGTCTGTGACTGGGACAAACAAATGTCCCTCAAGGCTTGGGCAGCAGAAGGGAGAAAGCAAGAGGAATGACAAAGGGTGTCACTGTTCTGTGGCACCTTGAGGAAATGGAGGCCCAAAGATAGTTAACTTATCCAAGATCATAAGTAGTAAGTTATCCAGCGTCAGTCAGTAAGTTAATTTACCCAAGATCACCCAGTTCAGACATGGCAGAATGAGTTCCTGAGGGGGCAGAAGGGACCTGTTGCCACTCCTACTACTGTTTGGTCCCTCCACCCCTGCCACCAAAAACCCCACTGGGATGCAGGGCCCGCTCAGGTCCCATCCCCAGGAAGTCCGCCCTGCATCGCACCTGTTTGTGACAGGAGACCCCCCCATAGAGAGGCCAGGCAGCGTTGCTGAGGCCCGTCCCCACCCGTGCCCCGGCAAATGGGATGGGACACGGGGGCAAGGGGTCCGGATGGTCTTATCCACCTTCCTCCGCACGGGAGGTTCCCCGGGCGGCCCCTGCTGGGGGTCCTCCCACCTGGCCTGGCCGCTGCTCCACTCCCAAGGAGGGCGGGCCTCAGGCGCAAGATGTGGCTGCTGTACCTCTTCCCACTTCTAAGTGAGGAAACTGAGGCCCAGGCAGGCAAACCTGACTTCCAGAGTCACACAGGAAGCCGGCATCTGCTCTGCCTCTGGGACCCTCGCATGCTGCCGCCGAGGACGGAGCTGCAGTGTCCCTCCCGCCACGCAGCACGGCAGTATGAGGGGTCGCCACCCTCAGGCACACACAGTGCGGGCTGGAAAAGCCCTTTCATCATCCCCCGTGGTGAGTCCTGTGGGAGGCGACCTTCCTGGAGAATGGCTGCTTGACCTCAGCTTAAATGCCTCCAGTGGCAGGGAGCTCACTACCATGTAACACAGTATTTTTTTTACCTTCACTATTCAAGAATGGTTCTAGCATGCTGTTTCCTCCATTGCTCTAGTTTTGCCCCCGAAGGCTTTCCTTCCTCTTCCAGTGTGTGCACAGGACACACTGAGGGTTACACACAAGGCCTTGTGAGTACAGTCTACCACTGACCCCTCTATTCCCAGCCTTGAAAACTGCCTTGATGCCTCGATCCAGCTGCTTCGACCCATGAGGGCCACGCCTTCCTTCCCTCTGCTCCTGAGAAGGCTCCTCTGTCCCCCTCAGGGTCCCCTGCAGGTTGGCTCCGGCCAGGACCCTCTCTGCTGGCCCCATGGCACCCTGGCCAGTACCCCCTCCTTGTACCCCATGGTCCTCTCTCAATCCTGAGGCCACGGCACTTGCCACTCGGTGCCAGGCCCTGCAGCACGCGCGCACACACACCCGCTTCCCTTCTGTCGCCTTGGAGGGCAGAAGGGCGGTCTCCATGGGAACCACAAACAATGCAGGTTGCGCCTTCTCGCGTGATGGACTGAAAAAAACCTCCAATGCCACAGAATAAAGCCCTGCTGGCTGGTTCCGTGGTGAGGGCCGGGAGGAACCCTGGCGGCAGGCATGGGCTCCCAAACAGCAGGGACTTGGCCGTGACTTCCGGCTCCCCCAGGCTCCTGTGAGGTGTGCAGCGCCCGGCTGGCACATGGGCACCCGGCAAGCATTGGAGAGGCCACATTCAGGGTCACCTCCTGATCCCGGCTGGGGGATGCCAACTCCTGACACCCCCACCCCCCAAGCAGGAAGCTGTCCCCAGGAGAGTTGCGTTCTGGGCACTAGGGGCCGCTCTTCGCCGAGGGCAGGCCGAACTTGCAGACCGTCCTGTCCTGCTGTGCAGTCCACCCCCAACCCCTCCTGTCCTGTCTCCTGGGTTAAAACTGTGCAGTGTGGGCCCTGACCTCCCCTCCCCTCCCCTCTAGCTGGGTCCTAAACCTCTGGGTGACCAACGATTTCAGCCCTTCCGTGGCCTCCCTGTCATGTCTCTCTCTTTTGTGGTACCCAAAATTGAACCCAGGGCCCTTGCCCTGAGCTATACCCCCAGCTCTTTATTATACAGTATTTTATTTCGAGGCAGGGTCTGGCTAAGTTGCCCTAGGCTGGGCTCCAATCTGCAATCCTCCTGCCTCAGCCTCCCAAAGTGCTGGGACTACAGGTGTGCACCACCAGGCCTGGCTTCACCCACCATCTTGATGGTCCCTTCCTTTTTTCCAGCCCTCTCTTTTTTAGGGGGAGGAGTGCTGGGGATCAAACTAGGCCTTGCGCTTCAGCCCTCCCTCTGTCCTTCGTCCTCACGGGGACCTTCACCCATGGCCTGGCAACCCTGGGGAACAGGCAGACCCGCAGGCTCCCCCACCTATCTCTCTCTCCCACCACCCTCCAGCTCCATCCCTCTGAAGGGTGAGCTGTCCCCAGCAGGGCCTGTCCTCTCCCCAGCCCAGCCAAGGCCACCTCCCTGCTGCCCAATCCCTGCCAGTCTCAGGGGCTGTGGACTGAACTAACACCAGTGACTGGCGCTCAGACCCTCCGCCTACTTCAGACCACTGGGGCTTCTGCCTGTCCTCATAGGCATCACCTTTGGGGCCTCTCTGGCTGCCCTGCTAGCCCCCACGCTGTGACCCATTAGCTAAGGCAAATTCATGCCATGCAGGATGCTGCCCAGTCTCTGGCGGGCACTCTCTCGTGTGCAGAGCTAAGCGCCCATCTGACTCCCATTCAGACCTGTCCCCATCACGGGGCATGGGACTGTTCCTCTGGCCTCTCAGACAAAATTTTGGTTCAGCCTTGCCCGTGACCTCTCTCTCATACCCCTTATCCTTTGCACTAACTTATTTTTCTTCCTTAAAGTCCAGCCTGGCCTCAGACTCATGGCAATCCTCCTGCCTCGGCCTCCCAAGTGATGATTACAGGCGTGTGCCACCACGCCCAGCTTGCACCAGCAATCTTGTTGGCTGTACTTTCAAAATACATCTGGGCCTTCGCCCCGGCTGGCTGCAGGGTTTTGTTTCATTTTGTTCTGCGGTGCTGGGGATGGAACCCAGGGCCTCCACCTGGCCCTTCCCCTCGGGCACTTTCTGGCACGTGCCCTGCCAGGTTGCAGCACCAACTCCTCGTGGCTTGTGTGAAACTGTCCCATGTCTCTTGTCTCTGAGGCACTTGTTATCTGATAGGACGTGCTGCTTCCTGTTATTACATCTCCTCCATGGGAACGTGAGCACCACAAGGGCAGAGATCTGGGTCTATTTTAGGGCATCTCGCCTGGCACACAGCGGGCACTCAGCACGGTTTTGCTGTGTGAGCAAATGAACGGAAGGACCAGCCAAGTCTACTGGATTCCAGCCAGGACCAGCGCGGTTGCCACTGGAGGCCAGGAGGGGGCGCCCAAGAGCCACCCAAGGGGGACGGAGAGGAAGGGAGGCGGGGGCCAGGGCGTGGCCATAACAAGGGAGTGGCAACAGCCACTGACGCCAGGGCTAGTGGGAGAGCCAGACCGGGGTCGCAAGGAAAACGTGAAAGACCTCTGTAACAGCCAAGTCCCGGCACCCAGAGTGGAGCTTCCCAGTGTCCGGGAGGGAGTTAGAAAACATTTTAAGGATGTGGGAGCACGCTGCGTTTTAAAATTAGGCGTGTTGCGTACATTTCTAGAAAGAACAACAGTCAGATGTAAAATTAGTGAATTTAGGAGGCAGGGATGGTGGAGCACACCTGTAATCCCAGCACTCAAGAGGCTGAGGCAGGAGGATTGCCGAGAGTTTGAGGCCAGCCTGGGCTACACAGTGAGACCCTGTTAAAAAAAAAAAAAAAAAAGGCTTGAGGGAGAATCTGGAACAAATGTAAAAGTGAACAGCCATCTGGGCTGTTAGATTTTCCAAGTTTCTCCCGTGGGCTGATATTTGTGTTTCCTTTTCTTTAACTTTTTTATTTGTTTCTTTTTTTGGGACAGGGTCTCAATACATGTATCAGGCTGGCCTTGAATTCATGCTGCAGACTAGGCAGCGTGAACTTGTGGCAATCCTCCTGCCTTGACCTCCCAGATGCTAGATCGCAGGCCTGTGCCACCACGCCCTGGCATTCCCTTTTGGGTTTTATGAGCTACCAGAATGTTCTGTAGCAGTACTGCACCAGCTACCCAGGCAGAGGGTCTTGCTCTCCACATGCCAAGTGTCCCCACATATCCCGGACAGACCCCTGTGCAGATAGGACCCTAGGTTTGGACATGTTCACGCTCTGACCCGTGCTCTGGGCAATGTGAGCCCCTTCTTGCTGCAGAATGGTATCCTCCCTGGCCCTGCCAGGGTCCCAGAGCCTGTGGCCACCAGGGCACAACTGTTCCCCAGAGCTGCCACCTGGGGTGGACAGCAGCCTTCCTGGGTCAGCCCCAGCCACCTGGCTGTCTAGTCCCAGCCCAAGCTCCCTATTTCAGCTGGTGTTGGTGGGCTGGGGAGGAGCAGCCAACGGCCTGCAGCCCGGCGCCCCAGGGAGGCACTCTGTCTGGCCCCTGACCACCCATCCACGGTCCTGAGCGCTCAGCCGAGCCCACGTCTGCCTTCCCCTCTAGCCAGGCACCTGCCCACCCGCCCCTGAGCATGCTGGGGAGCGAGGAGCTGCTAGACCTCCGTGGGGAAACCGAGGCCCTGAGGGCAGATCTGACATACACTGTTTCAACAATGGTGAAGACCGTTCTGCAGAGGCTGGGGACTTAGCTCAGGGGTTAGAGCACTTGCCTAGCAAGCACAAGGCCCTGAGTAGTTTGATCCCTGGCACCAAAAAACCAAAACCAAACAAACAAACAAACAAGACCTTCTGAGGTCCTAGCCCCTTCTCTTTCTCTCTTGTGCTACTAGGGATGAAACCCAGGCCCTTCAACACTGAGCTACATCTTCAGACCTTTTAAAGATTTTTTTTTTCTTTCTTTTGGTGCTGGGGATCAAACTCAGGGCTTTGTACTTACTAGGCAAGCACTGTAACTGAGCTAAATCTCCAACCTAAAGACTTTTTGAGACAGGGTTTTGCTAAGTACCCAGGCTAAGCTCAAACTTTTGATCTTCCTGGCTCAGCTTCCTACAGTACTGGGATTACAGGTGTGCACTAAGCCCAGCTCCTTCTCCAACTTTCTGCATCCCAAAGGCTCTGGAAACACCCCCCGGGGTTCTGAGCCTCAGACACTGGTCTCCCCTGGGGTCACCAAGAGCTGCTCTCCCGAGGTCTGCCCTTCCCTGCCAACCACGGAGCCAGGCCTGGGCCGGAGAGGGCCATCTCTGTGGCAGGTGGGGGCTGACGTGCACCCCTGGAATTGGATTCCTGGCTGCAGCCCCGTGTCTGGCCCACACAGGCAGCTGACACCAAGGACGTGGGTCTGGGTGCAGGGACACAGCGCGGCTACAGGGCTCTGACTCCCAATGCACAGGCTCGGGGGGGGGGGGGGGGGTCGTGTGCAGTACCAGGATGCGGCCCACAGAGGGACATGGGGGTCTGGGGGTCAGGAGAGGTGGTCACTGTCCGAGGCCGGGCAGCCCCTTTGTCCTGCCATTCCTACATGGCCACCCTCCCTCCATGGTCAGGAGCCCGCTTGGCCACCAGTCGCCTCCGTCCCGAGGTGACCAGGCCCATCCTCGGGAGGAGCAGGGACAGGGACTTGCTTGGCCTGAGCTGCCTCTGACATCTAGCCACCGGCTCCTGCTCCAGGACGACCCGGGTGAGCCCAGCCTTCCTCCTGACCTGGGCAGGAGCTGGGGGAGGACAGGGAAGAAGCAGGCTCAGCCTGTCCAGCTCCTGATCTCGGACTCTGAGGCCCACAGAGGCCTGGCTCCAGCCTCTGCCCCAGCACTGTGGCCCCCGCGCCCACAGCCCCGCAGCCAGCACCTCTTACCAGGCTTCGGGATGAGTCCTTGGAACGGCCTGGAAGAGAACAGAGGGGGTTGAAGGGACGCTGGGGACTAGCAGCACGGGCCTTGCCTCGGGGGCCCCTAGAAACAAGTGGGGCCACCCCAGCCCACTTCAGCAGAATCTGCGCTTCGAGTTGGGTGTAGAGGTGCATGCCTGTCACCCAAAGATAACTGGGAGACTGAGGCAAGAAGATTCCAAGTTTGAGCCCAGCCTGAGCAACTTAGTGAGGCCTTGTCTCAAAATAAAATTTTTATAAAGGGCTAGGGCTGTATGTAGCTCAGTGTAAAAGCCCTGGGTTCAATCCCTAGTGCTGCAAGAGGTGAAAAAAACTGCTCCAGCGGCCTGGGCGCGCTGTCTGGGATGTCGCCTGTCCCAGGGGACTGGGGTGCAGTATGGGGTGCCGCTGGGCTGGTAGAAGATGCTGACAAAGGCTATGGGGTTGTGAGGGGTGGCTGAACTCCTCAGGGCTCCCTACACCTGGCCAGCCGCAGGGCCTCTCTGGCCCCCAGGACCACACAAAAGGCCTGGGACCTGCTGGTTCAGCCCCCATCCTGCCTGCCATCCCTCCTCCCTGCCCTCCCTCTCCGAGCACCTGGTGACTGTGAACTTGATCTTGTCGGCCACGGCAAGGATCCGCTCCAGGTTCTGGGAGCCGAAGGTGCAGGGCTTCCGGAAGGGGATTCCGGGGGGCAGCCCCTCGATGATCACAGAGCCAGGGTTGCTCTTGATGCGCTTGTAGGGCACCTGGACTGGGTACTTGATACCCAAGGCTTCCCCTGGGGGAGGAGGGACAGTACTGCCTGTCAGGAGCAAGAGGGGGCAGGGGGTGCACATGGCGGGGATAGCTGGGGGCACCGTGCAGCGTTCTGGGCCTGGCTGGGGGTCTGTGCCCAGCAGGGCTGAGCATGGGGAGGGCAACCCGCCCGGCGCTTCTCAGCCTCAGGGTGGAAGGCCAGCAAACCCGCCCTGAGCAGGTGCCCAGAGGGGGCAGATTTCACAGGGAGCACGGACGCTGGGCTGGGCACTGCCTGGACCCCGGAGCACTCTGTACTTCTATCTGGGCTTTGGCCTCGAGCCTGTAGCCAACGCTCTATGGCGGCAGCTGCCCCTGCGTCCCCAGGATGAGTCCCTATCCCAGCTGGCTTGGCACCGCCCTGGGATTCCAAGTACGGTAGTCACGGTGGCCCCAGCCCGGGCTGACTGGAACTTCTAAGGCCCAGCCACGGCCCACCCTGGGCAGAGGGCCGGAGCTCCCCGCAGCATCCCTGGGGGCTTGTGGAGAGCAGTGTCCCCAGCATCCATGCCACCCCTTTACGGAGCGACGTGGCAGAAAGTTCACAAGTCCCAGCCTGGGAGTGACAGCAGAACCTTCTGGTGGGACAATTTAATTGTCATCCGGGGGATTCTGGGCGCTGTACCATAAAATTCCTTCGAGTATATAATGCAGTGGTTTTTAATACACTCACACAAGATCATTACTACTATGACTACTGCCATCATATTCCAGAACAACTTCGTCCCTCCAAAGGGAAACCCTACACTCCTCGGCCGGCCATCCCGCCTGCCACAGCCTATACTTCTCCCTGCAACCAGTAAGGTCCTTTCCGCCCCACCCTGCCTGCTTTTTAGAGTTTTTTTGCAGTTCTGGGAATTGAACCCAGGGGGCGCTCTGCCACTGATACCACTACCCCCTCTTTATTTTGTAACAGCGTCTCTCTAAATTGCCCGGGCTGGGCTGGACCTTTTGATCCTCCTGCCTCAGCCTCCTGAGTAGCTAGGATTCCAGGTGTGCGACATTGTGTCTGGTTCAGCCATGGCATAATCTCAGGCCCATCCGGAGGCCTTGTTACTCAAATGTCTGAAAAGGAAACATCAGCTCTGGCCCTCGCTTCCCCCTGGAGGGATGCTGCCCCTTCCCTGACAACAGCATGGTGTCTGTCCACCCCTGGGGCTGGGCACTCTCCACTCTGCCCTCTAGCAGGGACACAGCCTCCCCGTGGCAGTAACACAGCGAGTAAGCCAGAGGTAAGCCAATGTGTATATGTCCAGGGTCCAGGTAAGAAGAGACTTGTGACTCAGCCTTCTCATCAGAGACAAACAGGAAGAGGACTGCAGAGAATTCTAGGAAAGAAAAGTCCTGGCTCCTTTAAAGCCCCTGAAAGAGTCAGCTCTCCCCTCTGGAGCACACAGATGAGATGCCTGGAGCTGCTGCAGCAGTTCTGTGGCAAGTGGGACCCCAGCCTGAGGCAACGCTGACACCACAGATACAGACATGAGGATGTCCCTGAGCTGCTGCGTCCAGCTGATCCTGAAGGCCACCCTGCTGCTGGACTTCTCACACTGTTGAGTTGTGGCCAGCCATACTGTCCACAGACAGCACATCAGTATTTCTTCCGTCCCACGTGTCTCACTGTGTAATACAGAAGCCCTTCTTTAGGGGGTTGCTGCCTGGGGCCCTCTCTTTCAGTGTGGGCAGGACTTGAGTGTATTCTTGTTTGTTTGCTTTTTTTTGGGTGCTGGGAATGAAACTTGGGGCCTTGTGCTTGCAAGGCAGGCACTCTAACCACTGAGCTAAATCCCCAGCCCTTCTTGTTTGTTTTTCCAGGGTTTCACAGTGCATGCCCTCAGACATGCTAGGCAAGTGCTCCACCTCTGAGCTGCAGCCCAGGCCCCGGCCCCTGCTAGGTCTGACCTCAGGGCCTTTGCACATGCCGGGCTCCCAGTCCAGCCGGAATGCCCTCCCACCCACTCTGCTTGACAACTCCTCACCACCCTTCCCTGGCTCCACTCTAAGGCAAGCACCCCAGTGACTGCGTTGAGCAGCCTGCACACTTTCTGTGTAGCTCGAGAATAGCACCTCCTCGTGCTGGACCCTAGGTACGGTTGCTGACAGCGAGTCTCACAGTGCCTGGCACACAGGAAGCCGCCGCCGCTGCCCCTGCTCACCGTATTTCTTATTGAACAGGTCCTGGACCTGCTCCCGCAGCGTGTTGGCGATGTCGATCCGGGAGAGTCTGGCATCGTAATTTTCTGCAGAGTGAAAACAATCACTGAAGGCTGTCAGCTGAAACGGCCCGGGCACCTCTCAGGAGTGCGACTATCTGATTATGGGGCGCTCCTGCTCCAGCAATTACAGCCCCTGGAGTGGCCCTCAGACTTGTGTGCGGCCCGACAAACACGCGTGCTCTTCCAGAAGGACGCACGCTGTTGTTGCAACAGCGATGAGCTGGAGATTAACTGTTGACATTGGAAAATGACCAAACCAGTAAAGATGCCCTGGAGGTGAAGAGCCATAGAGGGTGGCTCCTGTGCTAGTGGCATGGGGTGCAGAGGGAGCCAGTAGGAGTGGGGTCTTTGTTAAGTCATGGGGAGGAGGGCTGGGGATGTGGCTCAGCGGGACAGCGCCCTCAGTTCCATCCCCGACACCACCAAAAAGACAAGAAAAGAAGTCTGGGCATGGTGGTGCCCACCTGTAATCCCAGCATCTGGGAGGCTGAGGCAGGAGGATCCCAAGTTCCAGCCGGCCTGGACAACTTAGGCACTTACAAGACGCTATCTCAAAGTTAAAAATCAAAAAGGGCCGGAAGGTAGCTCAGTGTGGAGGCCCTAAGTTCCATCTCCAGTATTGCAAAAAAACACACAGAAAAAGAAAAAAGCAAGAAGAGAAGGTGTGGGCTCCCGCGCTCCTGCACTCCTGCGCCTGCACCTGGCCTTCCTGATCCTGCAGCGGGCAGCCCGGCCGCGCGGTGGTCGCTGGGTCCCCGCCCTGCGGTTGCTGGCCGCCCTCCCCAACCTGCTCGGGCTCACGGCAGGGTGCCAGCCCCAAGCTCAGCCTTACCTGGGGGGCCCTGTCTCCTCAGGCAGTGGTCCACAAGGGGGTCCCCGGAGTCCCTCTCTGGGGTGGGGAGAGAAGCCAGGGTGAGGAGGTGCCCGGGCGGGGCTGGGCCAGGGGCAGGAGTGGGGGTGGCGAGAGGCCTATGCCCGCCCAAGCTTGCCCACGACGGTACCTTGACTGTCGGCGACGGGCTCCTTGACACCCTCGGTGAGCAGCTCGGGCCTACAAAACACGGTGGGGCTGTGACCCAGGTCCCCTCGGGCGTTCTGGGAGCGACGCCCTCCCCTCTGGGTCTCAGTCTACACTGCTGTATAGTGGGCCCCCCAGCCGGGCCTGGCCTGACCCGCCATCCCCGCTCAGCCACAGGACCCGGCCTAAGCAACACCCTCTCTGACCCTGGACTGGCCAGCGGACACCCTCGTCCTTGGTTCCAGGACATCATCCGGTCACCACCACGCAAGCCTGGGGCACACAGTGTGTGTGAAGGGCACGGAGTGGGGGCTGGTTTAATAACTAGAAGGAGAATAGGCAACTTCAAGCAAAATCTGAAGCTAAAGCTGGATGCAGCGGCACAAGCCTGTCATCCCAGCACTCTGGGAGGCTGAGGCAGGAGGGTGGCAAGTTGGAGCCCAGCCTAGACAATCTGGTGACTTAGCAAGACCCTGTCTCAAAATAAAAATTAAGGGCTGAGGATTTAGCTCAGTGGTTAGAGCACTTGCCTAGCAAGCACAAAGCCCTGAGTTCGATCCCCAGCACCAAAAAAAAAAGAAAGGGGTGGGGATGCAGCTCAGTGCTGAGGTTCTGGGTTCTATCCCCAGTACAGAAGGAAAAAAAAAGACAAAGGAAGAAAAGGGTTGTGGTAATCTGATTTGGCACCCAAGGAGGAGGATGGCAGTGGGCACTGGTCCTGGCGCTGGCCCACCCACAGCTGTCCCGGGGACAGCCAGGGCCTCACCTCTTGATGATGAACTGGATGCTGTTGCTGGCCTCCAGGATCTTGCGCAGCTTGGCGACGCCGAAGCAGTTCGGCCGGCGCAGGGAGATGCCGTCCGGCAGCCCCACCACGAACAGCTCCTCAGGGTGCATCAGGAATTTGGAGTAGGGCACCTTGACGGGCTCCGAGATGCCGATGGCCTCGGCTGGGGACGGAGAGCGGACAGCAGCTGTGCAGGCCAGCCGAGCGACAAGGACGCGACAAGGATGGGCCCTGAGTCTCAACCCCGCCTGCGCCATGCCGAGAATCCTCCCCAGGGTGGGGACCCGTTTCCCCTTCCGCGGGGCGGGCACATGAGGTGTCTTGAGGTCACAGAGCAAGGGACGTGACCCAAGCCCGGGGAGCCCCGAGCCCACGCCGAGCCCTGTCCCCACGCCTGGGCAGCACGGAAGCCACTGAGAGCTGGTGAGATGTGGCCTGGCTCTGCCCAACACCACCTGTCCTGTCTCCTTCTACCGAGGCCTGCCGGGGAACCACCACCATGAACAACCCCCGACTCTAAACCCGGTATGGTGGTGCACACCTGGAATCCCAGCACTGTGGGAGGCTGAGGCAGGAGGGTGGCAAGGTCCAGCCCGGCCCGGGCAACTTAGTCACTTAGCGAGACCATGTCTCAAAATGAAAAACAAACAAAGAGCTGGAGACGCAGCTCAGTGTAGGACTCAATCCCCAGTACCCAGAAAACAAAAACACCACCAAACTTGTGAGGCTTAAGAACACATGTCAAGAACATGCTGAATTTGAGGCCCAGGCTAGGCTGAGTCCGGCGCCAGGGCTTGGTCACTTCATCTATAAAGTGGGTGTCGGGACAGGATTTGGGAGGCTTCCATGAAGGATGCACGTGAAGCCAGCGCAGCCTCGCTCCTGTACCCCAGAGGAGCTTAATAAGGAGAAGCCCTCTTTCCTCACCTCTTTCTGTCCTGGAACTTCTCTTCTTTTGAGACAGGGTTTCCCTACATAGCTCAGGCTGGCTTTGAACTCGTGGCAAACCTCCTGCCTCCGGATCACAGAGTGCTGGGATTACACACACTGACGGCCCACTAGTGCCCTGTCCTGATGGCCACCAGGCTCCGGCACTCACCGTATCGCGTGTTGAAGAGCAGCTCCACCTGCTTCCGCAGCGGCCGGATCACGTCGCCATGGCTGTCTGGAGAGAAAAGGCGCCTGCTGAGCTGCCCGGGCAGCAGAACCCAGCTTCCGAGTTCATGCCCAGCTGCGGCACCAAGAGGGACCCCGAGTCCTCAGCTCTGCCGGCTCCAGGCTGGCCCCCACTCCTGGGCTCCACCTCCGGAGGCTTCTCTGGCGGGTGCCGAGTCAGCCTGCGAGTGCAGTATGCTGCCACCGAGCAGTGGGGACGTCTGTTACTACTGCATGGTCCTCCCGCCAGGCCGGGCCCGGGGCAGTGCCATTTCCGTCTCCACCCTCGCCCGGCCTCTTTCCTCTCCTGCTGTGTTCCTGGCGGGGAGGGCACAGTCTACTGGGCATGCAGCCGGGTCTCCATCTCTGGGAAGCCAGGACCACCAAGCCTGCCTGCCGCCGGCCTGCAGGACTTGCCCCAATGCGGGGTGCAGGAGAGAAGGAAGGAACCAGGGACACGGGGTGGTGATGGGCAGGGGAAGGAGGTAGGTGGGGAAACTGAGGCAGGCCGGGCTCACCCTCCACAGGCCGCTCCTCCGGCCGTGGGTCCTTGCCAGGCCCTCTGTCTGTAAGAGAAGAGAGGGTGGTGGGAGCCAGTCTGCCACCTCCTGGGCCCCTGGGGTGGGTGCGGAGGCACAACCACCACCCCGAAGGACCAGGGTGCCCCATTCTACAGGCTCCCCCACCGGCCTCCCCCTGAGGACACACAGGTGTGACATCAGAGGTCACACATGACAATAACGGCAGTGATACCACAAACAAGCTAGGGGCAGGGCGAGAGGCAGGTGGGGGCAAGAGTGATGGAGGATTGGGTGACAAGGTGGCGCTGGCTGGGACAAGCAGCAGCTGGGGCTCAGAAGATGACTGCAAAGTCTGATGCCTGGCATGCTGCACACTCTGAAGTCAGGAAGCAGCCACCCGGCATGGTGGTGCAACCTGTAATCCCAGTACCCTGAGAGGCTGAGGCAGGAGGATCCCAAGTTCAAGCTGGGCCTGGGCAACTTAGTGACTTATCAAGAGCCTGTCTCAAAATAAAAAAATAAAAATGGGATGGGGAAGTAGTTCAGCGTGAAGGCCTTGGGTTCAATCCCCAGCACTGCAAAAAAAAAAAAAAAAAAGGCCAGGACCTGTGAGTTCAACTCAGAACAACACTAAGGGCCCTACAGGGATGGCACAGGCAAGATGGCGCTCTACCACTGAGCCACATCCCAGCCCTGTTTTATTTCATTCTGGGATAAGGTCTTGCTAAATTGCCCAAGCTGGCCCCAAATTGTAATCCTCCTGCCTCAGCCTCCCAACCAGCTGGGATTACAGACCTGCTGCGTGCCTGGCTAAATCTATACCTTGTAGGTGAACACAATGTCACCGGTAGGAAATTCTACTCTGACCTCATGTGATACATGGGGGTCCAAATATGGGTGCGAGAGAAATCCAGTATAGAGTTACCTCTCGGCTGTGTGTGTGAGGTGTAGACGATGGGGAAACAACTTCCGTGGTGACTTGGATCCCAGGTCCAAATTGTCACCGAGCACCTGGAAATACTCCAGTCTGGAAACCCCAAAACCCCGCCCACCTGTCCCAAGTCCTGGGATAAGGGATGCTGCTGTGTGCCCTCCAGTTTTATGTCCCCAAACTGCCCATCTCCTGCCACATTTTTCCCCTTCTGAATATTGTTTTGGGGAATTCTTTGTACTCATTGTTTTTTTTTTTTTTTTCCATGCTAGGGTT
>PVJO010015621.1:0-44465 GCA_004026905.1 Hystrix cristata
GGGGGAGAGGGGGAGAACCAAGATGCACCATGTATAGGTACAGAATAAATGTAATGAATGTGACCAATGTATGTAGAATGTACCAATACATGCTCTTGGTTTAAAATAATAAAAAAAAAATAACCAATGTAACAAAGGAAAAATCACGGTGGCATTAGAAAATAGCAAATACCTTCAGATAAATGATGTTAAGGACACAACATATGAGTTGCGGCAAAAGAAGGGTTAGAAAGAAATTCACAGTTGCAAATGCCTATGTTAAAAAAGAACAAAAATCTCAAACCAAAACCCTAACTTTCTACCTAGAAAACAGAGCAAAGTAAAATCAAAACAGTAGAAATAAACCTACAAAAGCACAAGTTGGTTTGTGCAAAAGTCAGCAACATTAACAAAACTTTAGCTAGACTGACCAAGAGAAACAAAAAGAGAAGACTCAAAATAGTACAATCAGGAATGAAAGAGGGAATATTACTACCAATCTCACAGAAATACAAATTATAAGAGAATACTATGAACAACCATTTGTCAATAAAGTAGATAACTTAGATGAAATGGCCAAATTCCTAGAAAGACAGAATATACTAAAACTGACTGAACAGGAAAAAATCTGGAGACACAATCAGTGAAGAGACTCAATAATACAAAAACTAGCCACAAAGAAAAGCTCAAGTCCATGCAGTTTCATCACTAAGTTATATCAAACTTTTGAAAAAATACTAATACTTTACACACAAAAATAAGAGGAGGAAACACTTCCCAACTCATCCTGTGAGGCCAATACTACCTTGATACCAAAGCCAGACAGCCTATCACAAGAAAGAAAAATCAAACTAAACAAAAACCTAAGAAACTAAAGACCATTATCTCTTATAAATGGAAACAAAATAATCATCGACATAATATTATCTAACCAAATCCAGAAATATATAAAAGAACATTATATGCCATAACCAAGTAAGAGTTATTTCAGGAATGTAAGGTTGTTTCAACATCTGAAAATAAACAATGTATCATGTTAAAGAATAAAACATATATCTTATGAGCTTATGCTCAATAGATGTACAAATGCATTTGATAATATTCAACATCTTTTCATAATTAAATACTCAATAAACAAGAAATAGTAAGGAACTTGTTCAACCTGATGAAGAAAATCAAGGATAAACCACAAAATAACATTACACTGCAAAGTCAAAGGCTAACTGCTTTCCCCAAGATCAGGACTAACCCAAGGATGCCGGCTCTTGCCACTTCCATTCAACGATATACTGGAAGTTCTAGCCAGTGCAATAGGTAACAGCATGAAATAAGTCATCAAGACCAAAAAGGAAGAAATAAAACTATCACTATTTGTAGGTGATATGATCTTCTACAGAAAATCCTAAGGATTCACTAAAGTGGTATTGAATGAATAAATCCATTTAGCAAATTAGCAAAATATACGAAAATCACAAAAAAAATCCACTGTATTTCAACTTAGTAATGAAGACTCAGCAATGAAATTGAGAAAACAATTCCATTTACAGCAGCATCAAAAAAATACTGAAAAATAAATTTTTAAAAAGTACAACATACAGTGAAAACTGCAAAGTATTGCTGGAAGAAAACTAAAGAAAACCTAAAAATGAAGGGAAAAACATCTTATGTTCATGGATTTGAAGACCAAATACTGTTAAAATAGTAATATTCTCCAAAGCAATTTATCTATTCAACACAGTACACATAAAAATTGGAAGCTGGATAATTTGCAAAAATTGACATGCTGATAAAAAAAATTCAAGGGACCCAGAAAATCCAAAATAATCTTTAAAAATAAATACAAGGCTGGGCATGTAATCCTAGAACTTGGGAGGCTGAGGCAGGAGCATGTAATCCTAGAACTTGGGAGGCTGAGGCAGGATCACTGCAAGTTTGGGGTCAGCCTGTGCTACATAGTGAGTTCAAGGACAGCATGAACTAACTATATAGTGACACTACGTCTGAAAAACAAAACAAAATGAAAAAAAAAAATACATACACACACATACATACATACAAAATTGGAGGACTTATACTTCCTAATTTTAAGATCCATAACTTAGAATTTATAACTTTATATTCTTTTTCTTAAAGAGTCCCAAACAAACTGTACATTCCTAAATCCACACAGACTGAGATTTACCCTTGCTTTGACAGGGCTATCCCCTGGGTGATGAGTGAAAGTGCTGACATGTGATCCCAGTGGCAATACAATGGCATTGTTGTGTTGTCAGCATTCTATTTCTCACGCCAGATAATAAATGTATGTGCATTTGCTTTACTGTCATTTTAAATAGATGTATCTTTTATATACTCTCTCAAATAACACATTTCATTATTTTTTTAAATTATGATTAATATGTTATCATTGTTACTCAATATAATTCGGCAACATAAATAAATTACTTGGAATCTATTTTCCCACTATCCATAAGTATCCAAGAGTAAAAAATATAAAAGGTAAAATTAAGCTTTTTACTGTCGCTATTTATATATTATTATGAGTATCTCAGATTTCTAGTGAGGGAATTTGAAAGCAGAGCCAGCTAATACTGGTAGAGATGCAACGATAATAGCTATTACCCAAGTTGATTTAATAATTAATAATAAATACTGTATGTTGAATGCTTACTATGTGACATGGGGACCTTTTCCGAATAGGAAAGGACACAAGAGCCTGAGGGTGAGGAGAGGGGTCAGGGAAGGGAAAGTAAAAAGATTTAAGATGTGTCATGTACAAAGACCAAACACATACAATAAATGTAACATTATATGTTGTAAACATGAACTAAAAATAATAACAATAATAATGAAATAGGGAAAAGAGATCTAGAAATGGAGGGAGAGAAAAGGGTGGGGAGGGAAAGGGGAATAAAAAATAATCAAGATGTGTTATGTACATGTACCTGCTCCCTAAAATAAATGTAAACTTCATATATTGTAAACATGTACTAATAAAACTTAAAAAATAATATCTATTACAATTCCTCCATGTCTCTTCTAGCCTATTTCTTTCTATTATTGAATAATACTCCACTATCTGGCTGTACCACATAACATTTATCCATTTATTTGTCCATTTACCTACTAAAGGTCGTTTCAGTTGCTTCCAAGTCTTGACAAGCATAAAGCTACTTTAAATATAAAGGAAAAAAAGAGCAGTATTTCCTTTAATTCTCCAAGCATCCCTACAAGACAGCAGTCCATGTTTTCTATGGCTCAGTGTTCACTGGTAGACAGGATTTCCTTAAGAAATATTGACCTTTACAAACTCAAATGTTTCACCAATCATTTCTTCTTCGAAACCCTGTAACCACTTCATACTACCACACGTGGCCTGTAGAGTGGCAAAAGCTAAGTGGGTATTAAACAAGTTCCTTATTCCTCCATTCTAAGTAGATCCTTACCTAGAGAATACACAAGCTGTAGTTTCTCTCTACATTGCCACATGTGGATCTTGCAGTAAAAGAGGAACAGAGATAAATTCACAATGTAGCATAAAAGAAGAAATAAAGCAGATTCAATCTTAATCCTAAGGAGTTTCTAAAGTGAAATAAATATAATAAATGAAGATTAAGACCATAAAAGAACCTCAAGAATACATGTGAAGAATATTACAAATCTGTACTACATATGGAAACCTTCTTATAATAAAGGTAGAAACTATTTCTACACATACTTACAAGCATGGCTAAAGTTTGCATGTAAATAGATTAAAAAGTCATAAAATAGGATATATTTAAACATAGTAGATGTCTAGACATTTTGAATATACTCTTTTGGTCTTTTTTTTTTTTTTTCCAGTACTGGAGCTTGAACCACTGGGCAAACACTCTACAATTGAGATATATCCTCATCTTTTTTTTTTTTTTTAATAGGATTCCATTACATTGCCTATGATAGTCTTAAACTTACCATCCTCCTGACTAAGCCTCCCAACCAACTGGGATTATAGGTATGTACTACTACTGCTTGTGGCATCTAATTTGAAACAAAGAATTGCAAAGCATGACTGATTAAATTTCCCTTTTTTTGCCTTTAAGGCACCCCCAACTCCTGCCCGCCAAAGATTTTCATACCTCTTCAGGCCTTCCCAAAGCTGGAGTTCCTGTAAGAAGAACAGCTCGTCTGGCTTTCTGTACTACTGGCAATAAAATCTTGCTGCGGATTGCAGTTCTAGACTTCATGTAGTGTGATTCATCCACTATAACTACCTGGAAATTCTGCTTCTTCAAGGCATCTACCAAAGTCTCTGCACCAGTGGTTAAAAGACCATAGCCCAGGATTGTCACTTTGCTGGTTGATATTGTCCTAGAAAAGAAAATATATGTTCTTTAAAAATGTCTCAGTAATAAATTTATCATAAATAATACAACTTTTTTGAGGAATGGAAAGAAGAAGAAAAGTGAAGAAGAAAAGGGAAGTGGTAGGAGTGGACAGTACTACCACTGAAACTCAATTTCTGTAAGATTTTACAGTCTTCAAATATGATAAACCAGGATTGAAAATTTAAAATTTTGGCAATCTTAACCAAATATTTTTCAGCTTCTCTTTGGGAGAGTTTTACATCCTATCAACTACATTTTACTAGGTCAAGAACATTACTTTCTGATAGTATTTGTTTCAATGCACCTAGGATCATACGTAAACTGGATATCCAAATATTAGCCAACTCTTCAATGAAACCTTTCACATAACTATGGTAACAGTTTCTCAATGTGGGTGTTTTGATCAGAACAATCCTTAGTATAACAGGGCGGTCCAAAGCACTACAGAAACTGTTCATTTTCCTGGTGCTCTCCATTAAAGGCCAGTAGAGTCCCCAGTCACTGTGACAAATAAAAAAGGCCACTGTTCCTGGGGTTATGAAATGTGGTTAAAAGAAGAGAAAAGTGCCACCTCACATAGAGAAATACTGAAATAAAGTGATCCCTGGTCTTTTGATCTCTATAATTTATACATCTGTAATACTCTTCATGTCTTTCTGTTACTGTGTTGAAATATTCACTTATGTATTTCTGATAGATTTCATATTTACATATCTCCCTTACTATATCATGAGATTGTGACAGGGAATGCATTCTTTCATCTTTGTATGTACAGTTCTATGCGCATAGTGAACATTTGTATAATGAAATAACTGACAAGTCTGTGAACATAAAACATCACTTTTGCATTTTTTTCTATCACCAGTGAAAAACCACAGGACAAAGTTAGTCTTCTGCCATTCTATGGCCTTTAAAAGAAAGGTCAGAAGTCCAAAGTAGGCTGTATCACCACAGCAAGTGCATTTGTTTTTTAAACAGCAACTGCATTTTTAAACCCTGGATAAATCTATACAGAGACATACGATTTTCTCACTATACTAAAACACCACAATTGCCTGTAAGAGAAGTATGGGTTAATATTACTAACTTAGGTATACTATGAGCAATATACAGAAGACAAAGGCTTAGAAGGCCATTCTAGCAGGCTGCAAGCTTCTTTCTATCCATGTTTTGACTAACAAACAGTCCAAGCATAGCTGGCACCATATACCATAGTGGAGTATACACATTTATGGTAAATACATGTTGATCATATTGGTTTATACCTAAAGTAGCTTCTTTAAAGATCTAGGAAACATTGAGTGGTTTTTCTGTCCTTAGTTAAACATCCTGCAGAAAACACATTCTGGGGTTGTAGTCCTATATAACATATCCAAAATAGTATTCAAATAAAAGTATCAGCTACTATTTAATTGCAAACAGTATATTCCTTTTTTTTTCCTTTTAAAAAATTTTATTTTATTGGTACATTTTAGACATACATAATAACATTCATCAGAAGGAATCTGTACCTGTTCAAGAGATATCTTGCTGTTTCTTTTTTTCCCATTCCCTTCCCCTCCCTTCGACCCCTCTTCCAGTCCTTATTCATAAAAGCTTTACTTCCATTTTTTCTTTCTATTCTTTTTTTCTTGTCCCTCCATTCCTTTCTCCCTTCTCCCTCCCTTCTTCCCCTTCCCATTTGAACAATTTCTTCCCTTTTCCCAGTATAATACATTTAGACCTTGTTTAGCAAAGAGTACATTTCTGAAATAAAAACAGAAACTAGATGACCTAAACTGGGTGTGGTGGTGCACACCTGTAATCCCAGCACTCTAGGAGGCTGAGGTAGGAGAATCTCAAATTTAAACCCAGACAAAGAAATCTAACAATTTATCAAGATCGTCTCAAAATGAAAAATGAAAAGCAGCAACCCCCCCCCAAAGACCCCAAAAAGCCCCTGGCAGGTATAACTCAGTGTAAAGCCCCTGGGTTCGATCTCCAACACTGCGAAAGCAAAAACAAAAAGAAACAAACAAACAAAACCCTCATGACCTAAAGTGCTATATAAGATGACAGAGGAGACAAACTGTAAGAAAATTTAAATGTAGATACTTAAATAGGGTATAGATGACAGAAAACAGTTATTGAAGCCTTAGTAAATTCGACATTCTCTAAATTCTTGTTTTTTCAATTTTAAGTACTTTCATTGGAGGAGAGTATCTGTTCATAATGACTGCCTATCTTTTATTTTAACCATACAAATAGTACTCAAATTTTCATGGGCCTGTAGAGATGTATGCTAGTGAATTAGGGTGCCAAGGTTGAAACAGAAAAGCCCCTTCTACTAAATATTTAATCTGTTTCCTCATTCTGAATTCATGAAGGACAAAGTTGTTTCTACAAATATTCTTTATATTAACAGTCATTTTTTTGTTGTTTTTTGGGTGCTGGGGATCAAACTCAGGGCCTTAAATCCCCAACCCCAACATTAACTCTTAATTAATGTAGTGCAATACAATAATACTATGCCTAAAAAATTCTAAGAATGAACAGATATTTATTTCAGGTAGATGCACTGCTTTTAAGTCAGAGAAACTTACAGCTTTGAACCTTTGAAAATATAATTTATATCATTTAACTAGATATTCAATGTAATCACATCAGTTTTCAGATTGGTTGATTTATTCTACTGGCTAGAAAGCAAAATGAGAAAAATCACTGGTACCACTAATATAAAAATTATAAATTAACATAATAAATCAAATAAAACTTTCTAATTTAATTTTGACTCATACTCAAAATATTGCATATTAACTAAAAACTTGAAAAGCAAAATCTACCATAGTTGCTGATTATAAAAGAGCTTACAGCTTCAAGTTAATTTTTGAAAAGCTGTTATTTATACTTAATTCTTAAAATAATTAGTCTTAAGTATATTTAAGATAAAAGCATATACATATATACTATCTGTATATCTTTACAAGCAGACACAGTTCATATTTACTTTTACAATATACCACAAGGGCCAGGTATGGTGGCACATGTCTGTAATTCCAGCACTCAGGAGGCTGAGGCAGGAGGACTGCCAGGAGTTTGAGGTCAACCTGGGCTACAGGTGAGTTCAAGGCCAGCTCGAGCTATACAGCAAGACCCTGTCTCAAAAAATAAATAAATGAATGAATATAAATATAAATAAAATATACCATCACAGAATTTAGAAATAAATATATTATTGGGTTTCAGATAAATAATTCATATAAAATGTAAAGTAAAATTCTCCACATTACTCTCTTATTTCTAAATGACAGTCTGTATGTAGGTAATACTTCATTCTAAACATGAACACACACTAAATACATACAAAGAAGACTTCTTTTTTTCTGAAAGATTAAAAAGTTGCTCTTACCCAACATCAGTTTTGTTCTGAATAACATTGATTTCTTCAGGCTCTAGCTCTGGGATCCATTTCTCTATTTCTTCTGCCCAGGGGTATCTTAGAGATGAAGGGGCCACTATTAAAAGAGGCCATTCCTCTTTATAGCAGTAAGCAATTGCAATTGCCTGGATGGTCTTTCCTAGACCCATCTAAATGAAAGATGAGTAAATGAAAGAAAAAGTATATATTAAAAATAAAGCCTAAAATACTTAGAAAATATTTATTAAATATTTTATTAAGAATATTATCACCAAAATAATTTTCCAATGTAAAATCAGTTGGATTGCACAGTTAATAAAAAGTACAAGATTATATGGACTTTTAAAATTCACTAAGCAACACTTGAGATTAGAATTAAAGACAAAATGATCCCTAAACTTAAATATTAGTGGTACTAATTTCACAAAACTCATTTTATAAAATGTATATGACCCTTTCTAATTTCTCTTCTTAGAGAATACAATAATAAAGGCCTTAATTACGCAGCACAAAATCATTTTATTTTAAAGCTAAAATAAGCCCTGAATCATTCCTATTTTACCAAAAAAAGTAGTAGGCAGAGAGGTTAAATGATTTCAATTTAACAATTAACTGATGCAAAGTGAGCATGATAGTCCATGGTGTCTTAGTTGGCTTCCCACTAGATCATTTTAATACTATCATACTGCCTCCTATTTAAGCCATTCTCATTTAAAATGCATTTCTCAAAAGAATGTTGAATGATTTTCTCAATAATAGTCAGAAAATAAAGATAACTCCAAGTGTATCAACTGTTGCATGGATAATCAAACTCTGGTATATTCGTACACTGGAATATTATCCAGTTAAAAACAATCAAACTGGGAGGGGGTGTAGCTCAGTGGTAGAGCACATGCTCAGCACCAAGGAGGCCACAGGTTTAGTTCCCAGCGTTTTTCTCCCACATAGGAGCAAATACTGCTCCATTCAATATCATTCTAGTTATATGTCATTCTAGAAAAAATAAAAAACAGGGATAGACAGCAGATCAACTGTTGCCAGGAAGTGGAGGTGGTAAAAAAGAGTGCCACAAGGGAAATTTTTAGGATAGAGCTGGTCTGTACCTTAATTTTAGTAGTAGTAGTAATGACTATGTGCATTTGTCAGCGCTCATCTAACTCATATTACAAATGAGTGAGTTTACCTAAAAGGGTAAATTATATCTCAATAATCTTTACATTTAAAAAACATGTAATTACTATAGTGAACAATGGGAAAGAAAAAGATTAAAAAACTAGGCTGTGCTTAAGAGACTAGTTAAGTAGAAAAAAGATAGAGACCAAAACCAATGAATTCAAATCGAGTTTTAAAAGCTGTGCAAGATTAAAAAAAAAAAAAAACCCACAAAGAAAAAGGCGGTCTTGGATTTTCCTCAAGTCTCTATTATGAAAACCTTCTTTTGTTCACGTGTTTTTCTTTTACCTGCTGGTGTAAAGAACAATGAAAAAAACCAGAATAATTCAAATAGAATAACGTCTATACCAATTCAACTTCAAAGATTAATGAGAAAACTAGTGTGATTTGACTGAGAATTTTTTTTCCCCTACATAAAAGACTACCAAAGAGAAACATGGTAAATGGAATTTAGGAAGTGAATGTGTTTTTGACCTGGCATATATTAAGTATTTGGGTATTATTTGAATGCATGAGTGGATGAAGAATAACTAAATAAAGATCAGACCTTACATTCTTTGAAACAGGTAAGATCCAGGTAGAGAAAAGGTATTTGTAGTTTTATAACAGGGAGTGAGGTAACACAAAAGCTTTTAGTCCAAGAGAACAATAGTATTAGTTACCATTCCAAAGTTTTGAGCCATAAAACACACAAATATATAGCCAAAGTTATGTGTAACCATTTTAATACTGAAATGAGATCCAGTTTAAAATAAAAATTGCTTCCAACACACTCTTTTTATTTATTTATTTATTTTTTTGTGGTGCCAGGGATCGAACTTAGGCCCTTGTGCTTACAAGGCAAGCACTCTAATCACTGAGCTAAATCCCCAGCCCCCCCCAACCCACTCTTTTAACAATAAACTTGAGATTAAGTTAGCCAGCACTTGGTTAACAGATGAGTTAGGGATGGACACCAACACAGCCTACATTTTTTTTTATTATAAATTACTTTACATGTTAATTTTAGAAATTATATATATAATATATATGACTAGTCCATTACCCAAACTTTAGGTCTATTCAGCCAAATTTAAGATCTACCTTATGATAGTAGACACAGCCCTAAGAGAATATATAACAAACTTTTATATAAGCTAGTTTTGTAACTGAAGTAAAGAGCAATTACACACCAATATATGGCATATTGGCTGTTGGTTCTGACTTCAAAGTTTTACAATTCTCATACCAGAAGCCACTCAAACATCGCTGTGTTGTAGAGCCAGTTTGGTTGTAGCAAAATTTAACAATTAGTTTTTTACCTGGTTTGAGTTCATTAGTGTTGCTCCTTCACATCCCTCGACAAATCAGACCTTAAGCACAGCTTCAGGTATTAAGCTATGACCTTAATGTTTCATCTATGGACCATATAGCTAAGTCTATTCTCTAGTTGTGGATCCAAGGTTTTGTTTCCTGCCAGGATTTCATAATTTATTTTCCTAATTTAAACTTCTCTGCAAAAAGAGGTCTGTTTTGCTTTCCGAACTTTCTAGGAAATAGAATTTTCTATCTGGGCCCCAAATTTGATTACCAGGTCTTTATCATCTACTTGTTACTAAATTTACTTGGCATTAATCACCTGTCCACATAGACTTGTTCATGCCCAGAAAATATCACAGAGAATCAACAACTGGGATCTAGTCTTATTAAAAAGCTTTTGCACAGCAAAAGAAACCACCAACAGAGTAAACAGACAACACATACAGTGGGAAAATATTTTTGCCAGCTATTACTGTGACAAAGGACTAACATCTCGAATATACAAAGAACTCAAAAAAATCAGACTTCCTAAATTTAAAGACCCAATCTAAAAGTGGGCAGTTGAATTGAATAGACACTTCTCAGATGAAGAAGTAGAAACAGCAAATAAACATATGAAAAAATGTTCAACATCATTGGTCATTCGAGAGATGCAAATTAAAATGGCGCTGAGTTTCCATCTCACTCCAGAAACGATGGCTATTATCAATAAATCAGCCAATGACGAATGCCGCAGGAACTGTGGAGAAAAAGGAACTCTTCTCCACTGTTGGTGGGAGTGTAGACTGGTGCAACCGTTATGGAAATCAGTGTGGAGATTCCTCAGGGAACTAGGACTAGAGATTCCATTTGACCCAGCTATTCCACTTCTTCGTATCTTTCCAAAAGGATTAAAACATCATACCACAGCAATACATGCACACCCATGTTTATAGCGGCACAGTTTGTAA
Source organism: Hystrix cristata (assembly GCA_004026905.1). NCBI lineage: Eukaryota > Metazoa > Chordata > Mammalia > Rodentia > Hystricidae > Hystrix > Hystrix cristata. The sequence goes on from PVJO010015621.1 coordinate 11,166, forward strand.
TAGCTAAATCTTGGAAACAGCCCAAGTGCCCATTAACCGAGGAATGGATAAAGAAAATGTGTTTTTTTTTAATACAATAGAGTACTACTCTGCCATAAAGAATGATAAGCTTGAGACATTTCCGAGTAAATGGATGCATCTTGAGACCATATTCTTAAGTGAAATAAATCAGACACACATGTTTAAGTACCACATTGTTTCTCTGGTGTGAGAAACTGAAATTGTAAATAAAGACTAAAATGTATTATATTGGGAAAGGGAAGAAAGTGTTCAAATAGGAAAGGGCACAAGGGAGGGGGAAAAGAACAAAAGGAGAAGAGAAATAAGAAATAGAGGAAAAAAATGGAAACAAAGCTTTTGTAAATAAGGATGGAGGAGGGGGTAAAGGGGAGGGAGGGGAACAGGAAAAAAAGAAGCAACAATATATATCATGTACAGGTACAAATTCCCTATGAAGAATGTTATCACTATGTACATCTAAAATGTACCATTAAAATATAATAAAAAAAAGAAAAAAAAACAACCAGAGTTGTTCACCGCATGAAGTGTCACTAACAGTACTCTGTGTGGGCCTGCCAGGCACCTCTTTCCCAAAGACTGCCACTTGTCAATATTTCCTATTATTGTTTGCTGAGATCAGGGAGATAAACCTCCAGTAGGAATACAGTATATGGAAATGGGATTTGAAAAAACAGGGAAAGGCCAGCCTGAACTGCATGAGACCCTGTTTTAACAAAACAAAACAAAACAACAGGGAGAAAAAAAGACAACAAAATTTCAGTTAAGATAGGAGGAAAAGAGGCTGAGGGTATAGTTCAGTGGTAAGGTGTTTGCCTAGCATGCAAGAGGCCTTAGGTTTGATCCCCCAGCACTGCCCTTGCTCTAAAATAGGAGAAATAAGGTCAAAAGATTTACTGTACAACATGGTGACAATTATGTGCTGTATTCTGCAACTTGTAAGAGAGTGTATTTTAAGCATTCTCATCATACAAAAAAGGTCAACATGTGAGGTAAGACATATGGTACTTAGCGCAATTTAGCCATTCCACAATGTGAACATATTTCAAAACAACATATTGTATACCATAAATATATATAACTTTGTCAATAATTTTTTAAATTAAAAGACAATCAAAAAGTGAAGCTCTGTGCTGAGGATAGGGGAAGAAAGGGGGAAACTAGCATCAATATAGGAGAGAATAAGAGTAATCCTGATGTGCTGGGAGGCCAATTTAATTAGAAATTCAGATTTTTTTTTTTTTATTTCTAGTTCCCTAATCCCAACTTCTTGTGTCTAATCTATTAAACCCCTTGAATGAATTCTTAATTCCAGATACTACTTTTTACTTCTAAAATGTTCATTAGAATCTGTTTATAAATATTTACATACCTTTTTAATAAATTCTGTTAAAATTTTCTACCTTTTCATTTTTTTGTCCACTTTTTCCTTTTCTTGAATAAAATAATCACAGTTATTTCAAAGTCCCTCTCTGATACACTAATATCTGACCCCCTATGGATTCCTCCTCTCTGAGATTTTTATCTTCATGTCTCAATGGCATAATGCGTACTTTGAGAGCTAGACAGAGCTGTTTCTAACAGAAAAAGATGCAAGTAGCCTCTTTCAATTACCTTGCTTATGACTATAAGAATAAAGGACATTCAGTGGTGGATTTAGCAAACAACAGTATGACTCTGGTTTTGATGTTTGAATGCAGCTTTCAGTCTGCCTTTTTCTTCTCCCCCAATTCTACACAAATAGATAAAGTGTGAGAACAACTTCCTTTGGCACCGCTGGAAATTCAAACCCTAAAGGCCCTGGCCAGTAAGGTGAGAACCTCCACTCTAGCTGCTCCCTACAAACTGAGTAACAAACCAAACCAGTCTCCTTTCTTACTCATATATTTTGCAAGACTGCTCTGCTTTCCCGAGAAAGCCATATTATATCAATAATAAGCCTTTCCACATTCTCTTTCTGGGTGGCATCATCAGTCTTGACTTTGGAGCCACATTTTGGGTGGAAGGATCCATTTCCCCCTTCAAGGTGACCATGACATAGGGAAAGCCACATTCAAATAGAAATTTCTTAGCTAGAAGGGAAAAAAAGAAAAAATCTCAGAATTTGATCAACTTGGCATCCCTAAAAAAACAAATTTCTTCATTTGCCCATTTGTTAATCTATCTTAGGATAATACCCTTCGTGATTAGAGAAGTCACCTAAAAATAAGGCATTCTCCTCAGTTTTTATCGAGTTATCTTTCTGGCTAACAGCCCAAAACTTTTTATTCAGCATCTTTTTGGTTAAAAGATCATGTTGTTAAAAGACAACTGGTGCTTCCTGAAAACTGAAAAACTACACATCAACACATAATAAAGAATTTAGACACTAAATTCTTACAGTACTGGTCGTTGGTTGTTCATTTCTTGGCCATCATAAAATAGATGATAAAGTTTGATAGGACAAACTAAAAACAGATAAGGTTTCAGATTGGAAAATAAAAGTATATTAGTGTAAGCTCATGTTCCTAGTAGGACAAGAAATGATACCTAGGACAACTCAATTAATTGATAAAATTTACAAACAGGAAGATAAATAGTCCTAGACTATTTTATCCTTAGATATAAACTTTTAAACATGTTCTTAGGTTTCAGTATTTTGTGAAAAACTTAAAGCAGCATAACATTCAATTATAAAAGCAAAAACATACTTCAAGTAATTTCAGCATTCAGAAACAACTACACTCAATAGGTGGCTCAAAACCCTTGGCTTTAACTACAATGGCACTTGTTAAAGTGGACCCCTCCAGTGTTTTATCACAATTAAGACTAAATTATTTGACTCCATAACTATACAAATGTCTATGTAAGAATAAATATAATACATTAATTTCAAAAGTACATTTTATCAATGTTTTAAAATAATAAATCACCATTTTATTCAGGAGAATAATTTTATGTTTCCTACATATTTTATTCCATAAAATTACTAACAATAATTAAATAACAGTGATTGTGACACAAAGAATTTCAGTTTCAATTTTTCATATTATGATTGGTTTTATACATCAATTCTCTACATGTGTATTACAGAATATGCCTGGTGATTGAGAATTTTTTGAAATTGGAAAATTTTCCAACATTAAAGTTAAAAGCAGTTCCTATGTTTTTAAGGTTAGAGATAGGGGATGTCTTTAAAATAGGGGGCTTTTGGTGTAGAAGTGGTTCCTTTAGAAGACTCCCTTAGGTATGCAGATTTTTAAATCTTAAGAGATCTAAGTTAAGAAATCCACATAGGAGATGTGTCAAACTGAAATCTTGTGTTTTACTTATTATTGTTAAGGGGGAGGTGTATATTTTAGCAGAAGTATTTCTTCATTTTTGTTTTCTTTCCTATAGGGAAGCTGTCTCTGTCCCCACTTTTCCCCACCCTATCCCAGAAATGGAGATTTAAATCAGTACTATGGCCTTTGAACAGAGCTACATCTTCAGTCTCTTTTAAATATTAAGACAGTGTTCTGGTAAGTCACTAAATTGACCAGGCTGATCCCAAACTTTCTCCTGTCTTAGCCTCCCAGAACAGTGGAAATACAGGCATGCACCAACCTCCCCCATTCCTGTTTTAGATGGTACGTAGAAATGATTGTTCTTAGAAGGGGGTGTGTGTGTGTGTGTGTGTGTGTGTGTGTGTGTGTGTGTGTACATCACAGGAGATCAGGGATAGGGAACAGATCATAGGCCTGATCTCTTCTCAAGACTGAAGAAGCCACTCTTTAGGGAATTTGTTGTCGTATTTTGGTGATAGTTGTGTAGGAAAAGGTGACAGATAGGTAGGGAAATAATAGGATGAAGGCCTCAGTAAGCTTTCTGGCAGATCCTGACTAGAAAGAGTTAAACCTTTGCTAGAGGGAGCAATTAAAAGAACAAGTAAGAGAGCTGATAAGCAACATGGCTCAGCCTTGGAACCCAACTACAGTTAGTTGCCCCTCCTCACCATGCAGTGCAGTACAGTACAAAGGAGACAAAAGGGGGAGGAAGCCACATAACAGAAAAAACTCACTTAGTATATAAAATACATACACCCGGACTAACACACACACACACACACACACACACACTTTTTCCTATGTTTCCCTTGTGTAAAGTCCTTTTAACAAACGCATAAATTTCAGAGATAGAGCCTGACAGGACAAAGAAAACCAAATAAAGCTCACCTAGAAAACTACACAAAGGCGATGAAGGGTCCTAGGGCCTAAAATAGCCAATCAGGTTGTAACAAACACCAAGGGGGAGAGTCTCTCTGCCACACTAATAAAAAGAGCTAAAGACAAAGGCCCTCAGTTTTTTCTGGCTTCGGATATCCTCCTCTCTCTCACGGAATAGCTTTCTGTCCCTCCTTTCTTCCTTTCTTGCTTTCTTGCAAATAAAGTGTTTTCGTTCTTTCTTCTAAACTTTATATTTTTAACTCTTTATTGATACAAGTTTATGAGGCTTGGTTTGCTGCAGAGTTAGGTGCGGTGCACACCCCCGTATGCAACAGTTGGCTCACCTGAACAGGAACAGGCTTTCTCTTGAAGAGAATGCACTGGTATTGAGTAAATCTTTATAGAAGATAGCAGCAAAAATGGAAGACAAACAACTCTTTCTAAATACAAAACATTGAGTTGGAGATGGAAGCAGAATGTAAGTGGGTCTGTAGCCCAGAGCATGGCTTAGAGAAGCTCGAGTAGAGGATACCAAAAAATTAAGCAGGGAGAAGACTCTGAAATACAACAATAGCAACAACCGAAAAACCAGGCTGGACAGGGATAGAAGTGATTTAGCAATAGCCATTTATGAAAACAGTTCAAAGTTAGGCTTTTAATATGGCACTTTTGTTTTCTCCTACTCTCTAAAAAGTTTTAATAAAAGTCAAAATTTCACAAATGGAATAAGAATTATCAATACATGAATCTGAGTAAAGGGAATAAGGATTTTTTTATTTTTCATGTTCTTGCAACTCTTTGGTAGCTACGTAATAAACTTTGAAATAAATAGCTGGGGAAAATAAGCTTCAGTTCTACAACCTACTATCAGGTGCAACTGACAGAAGGACAAGGTTGTTCAACATTGCAAAAGGAGTGGACTACTGAGTAAACTATTTCAGAAGTGTCAAAAGAAAAATATACTTCCAAATTATTATTTAAAATTTTTAAATTCAATATAACACTGATATTAAAAAGTACCACAAAGATACCTAAACTGACTCTCATATGGATGGATTACAAGTTGCATTTAGAGAACAACCACTGATTCCATCTCAGAAAAAATACTGGAGTGTTTTGCCTAATTTTTAGCATTTTATCATGGGACTAGGGGTGAAATCAGAAAGGACAATTCCATGATTCTATTCTTCAAACTGACTGATCGACTGACTGATTGACTGCTGTAGTGGGGACAGAACCTAGGGCTTGAGCATGCTAGGCAAGTGCTCTACCACTGACTATCTGAATCCTTTTTAAAAACGTTACCTTAAATTTTGAGTCAAGGTCTTGCTAAATTGCTTAGACTGGCCTCAAACTTATGATTCTCCAGGTCCTCAAGTAGCTGGAAATATGGGGATGTGCCACCATGCCAGGCCTTATTCTTAAATTTCTTAATCATTTCTGAGGTATTCAGGCAGGACCCCTGTTACAAACTTAGGGGGCCACAGGTAACTGCAGACTGGCAGATTCTATGTTTCCTTGACAACCAGGAAAGAATGTATTAATAAAGGTTGAGCTTTAAGGTCCCACTTGGAAAAAGGTAAAAATAAACAAAAAATAAATAATGGGATTAACTAAATTGACCCAGCAGGCATCCCCGAAAAGTGAGGTAACTATATTCTTAGGCAAAGTAGGGGAAAATTATAACCAATGTAATGAACCAATACCTGCATTCAAATAAGATGAAATATTGTGTATCCAATCAATAGATTTAGTTTGTACCCTAAAATCTTGGTGGAGAGAGATTTCACAAATAAATTCTACTCTGTTTGTTCAGTTTTTGGCCCAGGCTTTGGACACTAGTGCCCTGGATCTATGCAGGCATACTAAAGGAGCTGTTTCCTTGTGACCAGTGTAGTACCTTTGTTTCTTTGGCGTTGATCCCCTTTCCTGTTCCATAACTGATCTTTAACTACAATTTCAAAGTAATATAAATATAGAGATTTCTATTTTGTTGTAAAGTATGTAGAATGAGTTTATCATAAGCAGAATTCAATTCCTAACTTCACATTCAGATCAAGTAGCCATCTTGTAGAAAAAAACTAATTTTAGAAGTTTAATAAAGACTCTAAAAGAGAATCTAATTCACACATTGCTTTGATTACCTGTTATCCCTGGTGGTAATTTCAACAACTAGAAGATGAATAATTTACATCACTAAAATTTTCAAATGTAATCAACACAAAGAAACCATGTATAATGGATTCTTAAAAGAAGCCTGTATGAAAAATACAGAATTATCTGTGGTACATAAATAATAACACTGTGAATTTGTTGATCTCAGTGTGAACAAATGGGTCTTTCAAAAGATCACTAAAATAAGGACTAGGAAAAAAGAACAGACAATGGGTATTTGCATTTGGCATATCAGTTACTGCCATTAACAGTTACATCAGTTCCGCTAGAAATTTTATAAAAGATCAAATGAGTAAACCTCTTACCACTACATATAACTGCAGTGTGATGCTTATATGCTTTTCTAAATGTGGCAACATTATAATTTGAATATAGCATCAGAAATAAGAACAAAGCGAGCCAGATATGATGGCACATGCCTGTAATCCCAGCACTTGGGAGGCTGAGGCAGAAGGATGAGTTGGAGACCGGCCTGGGCTACACAGTCAGTTCACGGTCAGCCTGAACTACATAGTAAGACCCTGTCTCGAAAAGAAAAAATAAAAAAGAATAAAGTATTTCATGGTGAAACTTAGAGTGATATTAAAAAATATATCTGCAGTTATTTAATGATACATAAAAGTCATGGTGGAATGAAGTAAATAAAGCCACCGCATATCTGAAATAAAAGCAAAATTTCTGCTCTCAAAATGAGGAATCAAATGCAAATCAAGCCAAAAGCAAACCAATCAATGGATTCAGAGACACCTTTTTACAGGGTTATTAGGATGCTTTCAGTTGAGTAAGGATTTAAACTAATCTGTTAATTCATGTGTTGACACATAACAATCATTTTTAGAACCATTAGAAAGAAGTCAGAAATCTGTCTTATAATGTTTGATTAATTAAGCAATGTCAGAGATTCACTACTCAAATTCAGAACTGAGGTCCTTTGTCTAGTTCTTACATATATTAACCAGTAAGTAAAAAGGTAGCCTTGGTTTAAAAAACAAAAAAAAATGTGTTTTTAGAAAGAAAAGAAAGAATTAATGACATCCTCTCCCAGTAGCCAAAATGCCACAACTAACAAAAAATAAAGCCTTGGTAAATTCAGTGGCAAGTTTTCAAAGGTTAAAATATAAAGGAAGGCCACTAACGCCAGTGATGAGGCTGGAGCAGTATCTGCAGAAATGGACAAAAAAATGTGAATCAAAAAAGGTTGTAAAATCAATTTTGTTATTCTAAGACAAATACATGGGATGTTACCAAAAATAAAATTGTAATTTACATTGGCTTAGGCAATACAGAAAAAAAAACAAAACAAAAACAAAACTATGACGAACTATAAAAAAAAAATCAATATTTTAAAAGTACTTGTTAGTTAAAAAATAAATTTCATATGGTTAGAGAATATTTGGAAAAATGATTCTTTGTCTAAAAAGCGATGTCCCTTATCAAGGTAGACGTTCCTCGGTTCAAAGCACACAGATTTCTTCTCTAAGGTAGAATTTATGTAAATTACTACGTATTAGACATAGTTGTTGTAGGTAAATTCTCCTAAAATGCGATGCCACTATGAACACTAAGGCAGTAGGATAGCAAGGTAAAACATATTTGGTTTCAGACATTTTTAGTGGGTAAGGATACCTCTTTGTTTTCCCAATATAACTAAATTTAACATCAAGTAACTTGTGTGTTTTTTTCCTTTCCTTTGTCTTCTAGTAGAATTGATAATGGCTTCACATTTCTTAGATGAATCTATATGGAAAGCAGGATCCACAGTGCTCAGTACATTAATTATTACTTAAGAAATTCAAATTTAATCTATAAAAAGAAATGAGATGTGTCAAGATTATAAGGTCATCATGTACTACTCACAGTCCTCATTTATTAAATATTATCCATGTCAAAATTAAAAATTAATTCTTACTTTGTAGAACTAGTTGATTAGAGAAAATCTAATATATCTGAACTTCAAGAAAACTTAATGAAAGTGTTATTTAAGAAAATCTTAAATAAATTTCAAATTGGGCTAATAATAAAAATAAATGTTACTTACAAAGTATTGAGAATAACAAACAACAATAAAAATCCATGTTCAGACCTAATCTAGCCTTCACTGAAATATCAGTGAAGGGGGTTGGAGATTTAGCTCAGTGGTACAGCACTTTCCCAGCAAGCACAAGGCCAAGTTTGATCTCCGGCACCCACCAAAAAAAAAAAATCAGTGAAATTGAAAATACTGAAAGTAGTTCATTAAATTCATAGTTAACACTACATTATAAACAAGGTAAACAAAATAAAGTACGAAAATGTTGGCACAGAAATTAATGTTACAATCAAAAAGGTAACTTTGATGATATATTATAAAATAATTCCCAATAAGGCTTTCAAATAAAAAATGGACTGAAAAATGACATGATTATTCAGCGGATAGTATTTATTCATTTATCTGTTCTGTTTATCAGAACATTTATCTGAACTGTTTATTATTAATAGCCTCAGGAACAATATCAACAATATTAAACAATAGATACAAAGGTAATTTGTTTTACCTGGCAACTCACTTAAAAATGAGAAGAAAAGGGCTTTGAAGTAACAAAACTGAAATTATGAAGCAAACACATAATTTAAAACATCCCAGCCTAGTATGGTAGTGCAAGCCTGTAATCCCAGCACTTGGGAGGATGAGGCAGAAGGATTATCAGTCCAGCCTGGGCTACAATAGCAAGTTTAAGGCCAGCCCAAAATAAATACATAGTGAAACCACATCTCAAAAAAGACAAAAACAAACACAAAAATATTGAAATACCCTAAGAGATCAGAGTCCTAATTTAGTAACCTTAAGTACGAAAAAAAGATAAATTATGCTCAGTGTTCATACACTGTTAAAGAAGTAGTAATATATAGAAAGCACTGATAAAAAAAACTTTGTCATAAAATTGGGGGGGTGCTGGGGATCATATTCAAGACCTTGTGCTTGCAAGGCAAGCACTCTACCACTTGAGCTAAATCCCCAACCCCAAAACTGTTATGGCAAAAAATTTTAAATGTTTGACTGCACAAAAAACTTTGACTCTCTAAAAATATCTCATTTCTCATAGGCTTAAATACACAAAATTTTAAAAGAAGAAATATTGTTGTAACTAAAAAACATATTCTAGTTTAATTTTCTAAATTATCTTTAAAGAGTTTGAAAGAAGAATTATGAGATTAGAACTTGCAGAAAATGGCAGATGGAATCATTCTATGGAAAACTTTAGACCACTAATGAGTAAATGTTAGATAAAGCTTAAAAGAGATACGCATTTGATCTTACTGCATGCAAGATAGACAAGGAGGACACATAAATGATAAAAACCTAGAAAAGCACTTCTTAAACTGTTTCAAAGCAATGTAAACCTTTTTTTTTTTTCTTTTTTTCTTTTTTTTGCTAGGGATCAAACTCAGGGCCTTGCACTTGCTGGGCAAGCATTCTACCACTAAACTAAATCCCCAGCCCTCTGTAAGCCTTTTTCAAATAAAATATTACACAAAAACACAGCATTTGTCAAGCAGAAAAAGTGAGGCACTTATGGCTGAAGCAAAGTAGAGCACTACAGCACTGCACCCTCAGTCTCAACCTTTGTTTGGTCAAACAGAGCACTGTAAACAGCCTGCAAACAATGACCAAAGGTTGCCTGGCCAATAAATTCTTTAGTTCTCCTTTTTCAGTGCTGGTTTTCTACCTATTTCTTTTACAAGGCACACCTCAAATCTACCTCTTTCACAAAGTCTTCCAACTTATTCAAGATAGAATTAATGGCTCCTTCCATAATAGTGCCATCAAATTTATATTACAAGCTTTATATTCACCCTTTCCCATATATATACCACATAGAGACATATGTTTCTTGCCTTAGTATATTTCTAAAACATTGCCAAGTGAAAGACTACCAAGAATATTTGTGGAACACAGAGTAAAAGGTAGATTAATAAATGGGTAAGAAAAATATAGCTTTAAAATGCTTTAGTAGAAAGAAGATCTGTATGGATGACACTGTAGCTGCTCTATATGAAAAGTCTGAGGCCTTCATGTATATATTCACAACTGTTGTTCAGATCCCAGTATAGCTGTGACAGGGGCCAGTATAGCTGTGGATTCCTCAGGATTTTTAAGTTTGTGGAAACTTAGGCTCATTATTCAAAAAGGAAAAGTAAAGTATAGGGTGATACTGTATTTAATTTTAACAACTCCTCTCACTTTTAAACAATTTGCGTTTATTAGGAACACCATTTAAGAAAAAGTGGTGAAGTAGGAATGTATCCAACATCCTTCTAAGAATACATTCAGAAGCATCAATGTGAAATAACAGTGCTTAGGGCAAGATAAGAATATTAATACTTTGTGTCTTTCAAATGCTTACGTGAATTGTCAAAAACATTATATTCCTAGAGAATGCTTTTTGTCTGACTCTATCTGGGTAGGGCTTAACTCAGTATAACTACCACCTCTGCTTTTCATTATATTTGTACATTGCTAGTGTTCAAACATAAAATTCTCAAATTGAGTAATGACTAAAACTTATTTAGGAAACTAGAAAGACTCCATGGCAGATATTTTAATAATATTTTTAAAACAGATCATTGAATCGAATGTTTTTGTCTCTTCAAAATTCATATGTTGAAACTCTAGCTCCCAGTGTGATAGTACTAGGAGATGGAAGTTCTGGAAAGTGATTAGGCTATAAGAGTGAACAACTTATGAAAGGGATGTCCTATTTAAAAAAAATCTCAGAGACTTCTCTCAACCCTTCTGCCATGTGAGAACATACCAAGACAATTGTCTGTGAATCAGCAATTGTCCCTCAACATACACCTTGAAAACAGACACAGAACTCAACAATAAAAATAGAAAGTGTAATTAAAAACAGGCAAAAGAGATGTATAGAGAATTCAACATATATATGAATGAGTAGAAGCTCAATATCATAGGGAATTAAAAGGAACCCTCCTCCACTGTTGGTGGGAATGTAGACTGGTCCAGCTACTGTGGAAATCAATATGGAGATTCCTCAAAAAACTACAACTGGAGGTTCCATTTGACCCAGCTATTCCCCTACTGGGGATCTTCCCGGAAGAATTAAAATCGTCATACCACAAGGACGTATGCACCACCATGTTCATAGCAACACAATTTGTAATCGCTAAGTCTTGGAAACAACCTAAATGCCCAACAACCAATGAATGGCGAAAGAAAATGTGGTTTTTCTACACAATGGTGTACTACACTGCCATAAAAAAGGATAAACTAGAGTCATTCGTATATAAATGGATGTTCCTTGAGAACATACTTTTAAGTGAAATAAATCAGACACTCATGAGTACACACCGAATTGTTTCTCTGATATGAGAAACCATAATTGTAAATAAGGACAAAGAGGTGTAATAGATATTATATAAAAGGAAGATAATATACAAAGGAGAGGAGTACCAGAAAGAAAGAAGGGGAAAAGCAGAAAGGCAACAAAGGAAAGAAAAGGGAAAGGGAAAATATGGAAAATGATGAATAAATCTGCTGTAAATAGGGAGGGAGGGAACAGAGGGGAGGGGCGGGGAAGAGGGGGGAGAACCAAGATGCATCATGTATAGGTACAAAATAAATGTAATGAATGTGACCATTGTATGTAAAATGTACCAATACATGTTCTTTGTTTTATTTGAGATATCACAGCACACCCATTAGAACAGCAAAAAGAAAAATGGCAACAACTGCTAGTGAGGATGTAGAGCAAGAGGCTCTCTCATTCATTGCTAGTGGAAATGAAAAAGGTACAACTGAAATGCAAGACAGTTTGACAGCTGCTGACAAAAGTAAACATATTCAGAGTATAGGTTATGGGGTTGAATTGGATGCTTCCCCTCAAAAGATATATTGAAATCCTAACCTCTGGTACTGCAGGATATAAACGTACTGAGAAATAAGTTTGTTGCAGATGTACAACAATTAATTAAAATGAGGCCATACTAGGAGGGTGAGCCTTTAATCTTATCTGATTAGTGTCTTTAGAAGAGACATAAACAATACAGGGAGAACCTTCTGAAGGTGGAAGTGAAAAATGAAGTGCTGCGTATGCAAGCCAAGGAATGTTGGGATTTCTGGCCTCCACTGGAAATCAGGAGAGAGGCATGCACCTGTTTCTTTTCCTACCTTTAATAAAACTTTGCTACCATTAAAAATATTGTTTTAAGATCACCCAGTTTTTGGTACTTTCTTATGGCAGTTCTAGGAAACTAATGCACCATACCATATAGCACTCCGACTGACTTGAAAACTATGTCCACACAAAATCCTACAAATGAATGTGTATAACAGCTTTATTCATAATTGTCACTACCTGAAAGCAATAAAAGGTTGCATCTCCTTGGTGAACAGAAAAACAAACTGTAGTACATTCATAAAATGGAATATTATCTATTGATAATGCTACCGAAAGGCACATTACCAAGTGAATAAAGCACATCCAAAAAGTTACATATTATTCCAATTATATGTCATTCTAGAACAGGCAAAAGTATAAAGATATTAAGTATATAAGTGGTTGCCAAAGGTTCAGGCCTGGGGGGAAATGAGTAAGAAAACCGCAGGGGATTGTATAGGATAGTGAAACTACTCTGCATACTATCATAATTATAATACATAACGTGTTAAGTACTGGTTTAAAACCACAAAACTTTATAGCAAAAACAAACAAAGTATATACAAATATATACTCTTTTTTTGGCAGTAGTAGAGATTATATACCTAGGGTCTAGGACATGTTAGGTAGCATGGTATCAATAAGCCACATCTCCAGTCAGTTTTACAAATTTTATATTGAGACAGCATCTTGCTAAGTGGCCTAGGCTGGCCTGAAAGTTTTTTTTTTTTTTTTTTTTTAAAGGCCTGAAAGTTTTGATCCTCCTTCCTCAACCTACAGAGTTGCTGGGATTACACAAGTGTGCTACATACTCAGTGACTATATTAAAAATATATATATATATTTTTTGAGACAGTCTTGCTATGTAGTTCAGGTTGGTCTCAAACTCAGTATGTAGTCTAGGCTGGCCTTGAACTCGTGGCAATGCTCCTGCCTCAGCCTCCTAAACGCTGGGATTGTAAGTGTGTGCCACCACACTTGGCATAAATATTTTAAAAGTAAGTTTAGGAGGTCAAGAAATTCTCAAAATGTAATGCAGAATATGTTAAAAGAATTTCAATGTATTACAAAAGTCTGAAGCAACCCCACTGAAGGGAGTGAAGAGTAAGATGTTGACCTAAGTAGTTGCTGACCTAAGTAATTGTGGAAATTAATGGAAACTCTAAGAAAAAAGGCAAAAGGAACTGTATTAAAGCACTCTTCTTTAGTTAATAGTTTCCCACAAGGGTACAGGTTAACAGTTTTGCAACTACTAAACATGTACACCAGAATTGAATAATTAAGTAAGGGTAGAAGCTAGGATTCTCACTGCTTCGATGAGAGATTATACATAAGCAAGGGAGAGACTAGTATGGTCCATGTGGTAATGGATTAGAGTTGGTATGTAGACATAAACTTTTATGTTTAACTTTATTATAGAGATAGAGCATAGATACGAACTTATGTTTAACTTTATTAAAGAAGCAAATGTTTACATATTTAAATACTTATAAATATGTGTTCAAAGAACTATCAGTCAGCTTTTCTGTGGCTCAGTTTCCTGTGGGTTTAGTCTGTGGTTGGCTGGCTCCAAGGCAGAAAGGACATGGTGGAAGGGCATGGCAGAAGAAAAGTGCTCACCCTATGGCAGCCAGAAGCAGAGACAGAAAGCAGGAACTGGGGAAATGAATATACTCTTCCAGGTCATACCCTTAGTAACCCACCCTCAAACAAGCCCCACCTCCTAAAAGCACATACAGCTACTGACCCATCAATGGATGAATCTATTGATCAATAAAGTACCCTCACGATCCAATCACATTTTAAACACATGAGACTTTTGGGGGACATTCTAGATCTTAAGTATAACAATACATATGTACAAATTAGTATACATACTTTTACCTCATTGCAATGTCAGCTAATAGGACCTAGAAAGCATGATACCCCAGTAGAAAGGAACATACCTAGTATCAAGAACCTTATTCTAGTATCATTCTTTAACAAAATTAGTCAAACATTTTTACATAAGTGGCTAATTTTAGGACTGAGGCAGGAAATATACAACAAGAACATGGAACATATTCTAGTGCCAAAAATAAACAAAAGAAAAAATGCTCAAAAAACAGAGATGAATATTTCCACAATAAAGAAGATGTGGCAAAGGGACAGAAGAGTAAATTAAGAGGTCCCAACAGCCAAAGTTGGTACAACATTAGGAACAAAAAAAGTAGTTAATGGGTTATAACTCAAGGTATAATTATAAAAAAATTTGAGTCTATTCATTAAGTGAATGAATGAATGAATGAATTCCAAATAATTTATCTATTTACTTACCTTGAAGGAAGTAGAACATTAACTTCCTGGGTTTTTTTTTAAAAGTGTGAGTTGTACATAGTTACTTTCTTTCAAAAATTCAGTATGTAAAGGAAAGGAAGTATGGAAATATAGTAACTTTATACTGGAGACATCTGAAAATTACCATCTCAAGCCAGGTGATCAACATTAACAGTGGTAAGTCATACTGATAGTGTACACCCTGATATGATGTGATGACAATGGAACTTTGCCTCTATGATTTTCCTCCCAAAA
This sequence comes from Hystrix cristata, assembly GCA_004026905.1. Lineage (NCBI taxonomy): Eukaryota > Metazoa > Chordata > Mammalia > Rodentia > Hystricidae > Hystrix > Hystrix cristata. The sequence goes on from PVJO010015621.1 coordinate 26,272, forward strand.
ACATACTGCATAAATCTGATCTCAAGGAAAATCCCAATGAATGGACATTCTAAAAAATAGCTAACCATTAATTTTTAAAACTATAAAGGCCTTCAACAAGGAAAAGCTAAGAAAAATGTCACAATCAACAGAAACCTAAAGAGACATTACTAAATGTGCACCTTGGACGGGATCCTGAAACAAACAAATAAACATTAGGGGAAAACTGAAGAGATCTGAATAAAACTTGGTCTCAGCTAATAATTTATAAATACTGTTTCACTGATTGAAATGAATATACCATATTAATCTGAGATATTAATAATACAGAAAAGTAGGTATGGGGTATATAAGATCTCTCTGCAATACCTTTGCAATGATTCTTTAAATCTAAAAATTTTTTTTTAAAAAAGGGTATTAAGGGCTAGGGATTTAGTTCAGTGGTTAGAGTGCTTCCCTTGCAAACAAAAGACCCTGAGTTCGCTTCCCAGCACCCCCCCGCCAAAAAAAAGTTGGGATTATCAAAAGGATAGGGATATTGAAAGGAAGCAGAAAGGCACTTGATACTGATTTAGAGGAGCACAAAACAGCCTCATCTGGGCTGGGGATTTACCTTAGTGGTTAGAGCACTTGCCTATCAAGCACAAGGCCCTTAGTTCGATCCCTGGCACCAAAAACAAAACAACAACAAAAAAAAAAACAGCCTCACAACACAAAACTAAAGGCTTTCACCTTCATTCCACATTATAGCTTTATTCCTTTGAGCACTGAATCTTCCAGATTCTTTTGTCCTCAAAAATCCTCTTTCAAAAATAAAGTCTGGTACACAGAGACCTTACATATAATAACATCTATCATTATATATTAATATACTGCATATATTAATAATTACAATTAACATTGACACTTGGGAGCTAGAACACTTGAAGTTAAATACTAGGTCCTAGTAGATTCTAGATGCATGTTCTTTGGCAATTTACTTAACCTCTATGCCTCAGCTTTATTATCTGTAAAACAAAATAATAATATCACAAAAAATTGCCATGAAGATTAAATAAATTAAGACATGAGGGGCTATTTGCTATGGTGACCTTCTTCTCCATTGGATCAATATTACCTAAGTGACTACAATTGTAATACTATTGGTTAATCATCATTTTGACACACATTGTACCTGCCTCACGATTTTGCTCTATAAAACTCCCCCTGAAAAGTGAGCTCGTTGGCAACCCACTTGGGTCCCCTCCTGTCTCTCAAGAGCTCTCTCAATAAATTTCCTGCTCTTAAAAAAAAAAAAAAAGACATGAGGGGTTGGGGATTTACCTCAGTGGTAGAGCTCGTGCCTAGCAAAAACAAGGCCTTGAGTTCAATCCCCCGCACTCAAAAAATAGAAAGAAAAGGCGAGTGAGAGACAGACAAGCACGTAAAACACTAGGAAAGAACCTGATAAATGAGAGTTCATTCATTTATTCTTTACATTCGGCAAACATGGGCCACCAATGAAGAAGAGGTATGAGTCAGAAATACGAAGAGCACAAAGGAGAGTGTTTTAATTTCAACCAGGACATGGGGAAAGAATTCTAAAAATCCAAAAGAGAAATCCAGAAGAAAATGAAATAAAATTGCAATATTACTTCATTTTACCAAGTCAGGGTAGGCTAATATAAAAGGAAGACTAAAATCATTCTCGACTAGTTGAATTTCTTAGTTTTCAAACCTACGAGGTCAGTATTAAGAAGAATCTATATAGATTAAAGATATGAATTTAAAATGTAGAGCTTATATCAATTTAGGATATCAACTGCCTCAATTTAAGAATTTCTGAGGAGAAATAACATTTCAAAGGGTTTTTCTGGTATTTTCAGACACCTGTAGATTTCTGCTTCAAGAAAAACTGACTTGACTTTAGCCTGCAAATTCATCTACCCGTGTACTTTTCTACCAGCATTGAACATGTCTCACAGTCTCTTCTCCTCCTGCACTCTTCTCCCAGAAAAGAGCCTTGATTGAGAGAAAAACATCCACAATGCTTTTCATAATGACTAACAGGGCTTCTGTTCCAAATATTTACTTATTTATATATTGCAAAATAGCTACTAAATAAGCCAACCCATAAACTGTCTCATCCTTGACCAATAAGCTTCCTTTTGTTTAAGTGAGAAGGAAAATAATACTTCATTTAGTATACCCTCCTCTTAAGTCACAGGAGGGAAACTAAAGAAAGCATTAAGTATAGGGTGGAGGGAAGCTAAAACAAATAAATGAAAAATGTTACATAAGTGGAACATGAAAACATATTCCGGCCTTGATAATAAATACAGACAAGGCAAAATCCATGGATTAGCAAAATTTTGTCCATTTTGATATGGTAACAGGCTGCTTGTGTAAATCCAGGATCTGCATTTTATCTTCTTACTATTACAAAATTCTCTAAATACTAAGCTTCTGGAAAGAATACTAGCCTTTATTCTGACAAGTAAGATAGAAGTACCGTACATAGTTTTACATACATAGAATAAGAAAAAGTAGGTGTGGGATACAGAAGAACTCTGCAATAATTCTTTAAATCTAAAATTAAAGTTTTATCTACATAGAGATGTTTCCCTATTACTATGCAACTGACTTGTTTGTGTTAATGTGAAAGCTTGTAATGTTTAAAATATCTTTATGAATAAATGTTCTCAATAATTCTCAAATGAAGAACAACAGAACAAGGACAACGTTTCAAAATAATTATTGAAACATAATGCCTAAGATAATTCTACAACAACCTGACTACAGACTCTGGTCTGAATTCTATTATTTATGGAATACAAATTGGTAATTATTTCTCTACATTCCCTACATTGCCCTTGAAACAGTATTCTGTGTTAAACCAAGGAGAGGAAAAAGGAGTAATTAACCAGTTTAAGATAAGATAAGTTTACAAAGTTCATTTTATTAAGTGTTGCAGCTTTGCTGCATATTTGAAATATGATTATATGATTCCAATACATAATAATGACAGAAACAGAAATTAAATCATTTCAATTTTAAGTTAATGACTATCATACAATGTAGATGGATTATACAGTTCTATGAAGATTGAATACATTAGAAAAAGATAACAGTGGAAAAATACTAAGAGTAAGGGGAATAATACCAATCAAAGAAGTCATTTGTGTATAAAGCTAGGGAAGAAAGATCAGATAGCTAAATTATATAATACTCCCAAGGGTATTCAACCATCTAAAAAAAGTAGGTGCAATAACACAGATGTAAAATTGCTCTACTAAGGCTTTCAGCTATTTGATGAGTCAAGTAGTCACCATTACCAAAATATATTATTACTTGAACAATCAAAAACTGGTTGATTTTCAAATTAAAAATCGTACTTCCTTCTCTAACTTCCACACCATTTTGTGCTAAGAACAAAAGAACAGAAAACAGAATGAATGTCAAACTGGAGTTCATGTAATTTACATATATATAAGTTATTTCTGCGTCAGCACTTTTAATTTACTTTCACTTGTAACAGGTCAATAATATTCCAGAAAACTAGCATTTCAACTCTACTATTAACAGAGATTACTAGTGGCTATAAACTGTTATCTTAGACTTGTACATCATCCTGCTAATTTCTCTAGCCTTTTTTTTTGCACTCATGTATAAAGATGAGGATTTTTAATTTTAATTTTTATTTATTTAGTTAGTTATTTTGGTTTTTGATACAGAGTCTTGCTATGTAATTCAGGCTGGTCTTAAATTGTGTAGTCTAGGCTGGCCTTGACCTCACTGACCCTCCTACCTCAGCCTCTTGAATGCTGGGATTACAGGTCTGCGCTACCATGCCCAGCTGAGGATTTTTTAAAATTAACATTATCAATAGAATTTAACATCACAAACCCTCCAAAATCAAACAGGTTTTAAAGAATTAGTCTTCAAAAATGCTGGTGAAAAGAAAAAATAATTATAATGGATGTAAAAGTAGAATTGTTTTTAAGTATTGAGGAACTATTAAAGGGCTTTTTTAAACTTATTAAAATACAAAGTAAGACTATGAAGAAAGATGATAAATCATTCAATATGTGAAAAGTAATATGTAATTGTAAATAGTAAGAGATGAAGAAAAGCAACTGGTATAATGAAGACTCTGGCTAAGATTTCATCACGAACTCGGCATACTCATTAATTTAATATTCACAGAGGAAGATGTGTTTGTTGGAGCATATAAGATTTAATATGGGCTAAGAGTCTGATTAAATGTTTATCTCAGTTCATAGGGGACTCCATAGATTAAAAGCCTATTCAAATCTCTGTGACATCAAAGTGAAGACCATGGTACCAATGCTACTGAGACTTTCCCTATGAAAATCAGCATGGGTGCTCTTCGCTGCCTTTCTTGGGGGGCGTGGTATTGGGGATCAAACTCAGGGCCTTGCGCTTGCTACACAAGTGCTCTACCACTGAGCTAAATCCCCAACCCCAGGCACTATCTTTCATATTTTCTGTATACCAGACATAAAACTGGTCTATTTTTTTAAATTATACAGATACACACATAGTATCACATATCATGTATACATTCTATACACAGATGTATGTAGGAGAAATGGTTATACCTAGTCTAGAAGTCTTAAAGAATGAATTTACATTCTTCTTTAATAAGAACACATTCAGATACCAAAAACATAAGCCCCTTAAGTCATTTTAGATTCTCTAATTTACAAAGAGCCTTTTGGAACTCATGCTGTTCAAAAAGAGAAATTTCTGTTAATTATTTCCCAAATTCTGTGTCTTGTTCTCCAATTATATTGCTGAAGTTTTTCACAGGAAATGCCTATATTTCTAGTTAAAACATCTAGTTTAAATAAATGCCTATAGAATAAAGACTCTACACTAGAAATCAGTCCAAAGTGAGAATCCCTATGTCAAAAATTGTTTGCAGAGTATTCAAGAATACTCATATTTTCTAAAGAAAAAACTATAGAGATGAACTATTGGTAGGAGTTTATATGTAACTAAAACTAAAACATAATCAGTTGGAGTAATTTTTTAATGGTTCTACTTGTATTCATTAAAAATTCAGATTCCTGGGCTGGGGATCTAGCTCAAGTGGTAGAGTGCTTGCCTAGCAAGTAGAAGGGCTGAGTTCCATCCCCAGCACCAAAAACAAAAAACAAAACAAAATAAAAAATCAGATTCCTAATACTTCATTTCTAATATATTTTGAAAACTGTGTTTTGTTATTATTCATGAAGGTATAATGAAAAGCAACAACACATTTCTCGAACTGGTATTAAAAGCCAGAACTTTATTGATTTGTACTGTAACACTCTGAGAAAAGTATACAAAGAGTATCACAGTTAATGTAATAAGAGCTTCAATTTTGGTGTGGAAACATTAATATGGTATATATGAACATACCACTTGAATGTATAGTGTCTAGTGATACGAAAATATTCTTTTAGCACTGTTTCATATTCAAGAAACAACTGATAACAATCTTCGTAGCAAAATAACCTTTAGAGCAGTACTGTAACAGGTAGAAAGAGTTCACCTTTCTGATAGGCTACATTTCAAAGCACAATAACACATCATAGGCAAATATAAAATTTTGGATCACTACGATATATTCCACACACATGCTTTGCAGATACATAATATACAAATATACACTCATTCTCCATCTTTCTCCCTCTCACTACCCCATGCCGCATTTCTCTTTTTCTCCCTCTTCTTATAGACATATAGTAATATGGAGAACAGAGGACAGTAAAAACAAGTGTGTAATTTTACAAAATACATGAAAACACTTACTTCATCAGCCACCATACACCTGGAAAAAATAAAAACAAAACCATATTAATTTCTTAATCATCCAAAGGGAATCAACTTAAAAGTTCTGATTATACAGCTTGCCACAAATTAGTTTACAAATGCTTTAGTACTAAGTCAAAGAGAGGTGTTTATAAGTGTACATGAGAACATGGAACATGATGATTTTATGACTTTCCAGATGCCAACAACATATGACTGTGTGGAGTGTTTTGTATGTGTTATTGCCATACTGAGAAATGTCAACTGAGTTGTGATTTGTATGTTTTGCTAAACTCTCCCCCTTCCCCCCTTCTCTTTTAATAGGGTCTCACTGTGTATGTTGCTCAGGATGGTCTCTAAGAAGCAATCCTCCCTCCTCAAGCTTCCAAGTAGCTGAGACTACAGATGTACACTACCATGCCTGCCTTTTTTCCTTATTAATTTACAGAAATAAATTCTATCTAATGAGGCTAGGGAACATAAACTAAGTTTCTAACTCAAAGGAAAAATAAAAACAAGAGGAAAGAATAGGTCACAGGTCTGGATCACCACAAGTCCTTTGAGACAGTGAGTACATCATAAGGGGAAAAAAGTACTGGAATATTATACTGACTGGCAAAGAATAAGGTCTCTATTTCTATTTCATTCTTTCTTTTTTTTTATTTTTATTTTAAACCAAGAACATGTATTGGTACATTTTACATACAATGGTCACATTCATCACATTTATTTTGTACCCGTACATGATGCATCTTGGTTATTTCATTCTTTCTTAACTTCCAATAGTTTTGACTTTGCACATTCTTGTAAAATATATTATGAAATGAAAATATGGAATAAGTATATTATCAAGGAATATGTTAAAGGTAAAACAGAATTTAGTTCTTAAAAAGAAAAAAATAGTCAAATACCTAATAAATATCTTTAGGTAAAATAAAAAAGATTAAAACTTTGAATATATGAAAGAATAAAAAGAGTTTATTATTCTTCTTAGAATTAGCCTAGATACTAGAAAACTAAAAAGCAAAATTTGGACAAGGGATTTTTTTTTTCCCCCACAATGCAAGAGAACATCCAGTTTTTATTTTGTAACCACGTTAAATTTGGTAATGTCATTTGAAGTGTTATTATTTGTTGAGGGCATACTATGTAACTAACACTGGTCTAGGTGCTAGGTATGTGGCAGTGAGTTTTAAAACTCTTTCCTCACCAGGCATTATGTTATGGTACACGCCTGTAATCCCAGCACTTGAGAGGCTGAGGCAAAAGGATCACTGCAAGTTCGAGGCCAGCCTAGGCTACATAGTGAGACCTGGTCTCAAAAAAATAAAACAAAAGCCCTTTCCTCATGGAGGATGACTGGAAGAAAAAGACAATAAAAAATAAATATGATTCTGAATGAAGGGGAGAAGTAACTATTTCATAGAATAATGTGGAATACAGTCTTTCTGAAACAGGAATTTGAATAGATTTGATAAAGATCTAAACTTAATGAGGAAATCTGTAAGAATATTTTCAACAAAAGGATCAGTAAATACAAAGGTTCTGGCAGGGCTAAGGATTGAATCCTGGGTCTCATGCATGTGAGACAAGCATTTTGCCACTGAGCTCCAACCCCAGTACAAAGGTTCTGACATAAGATGGTCATTACACAGTTAAAAAAAAACCAAGGAAAGAAATCTGAGCAACAGCAGAAAATAAAGTTGGAAGGCAGATGGGGCTCTAATCATGGAAAGTCTTATAATCAACAGCATAGAGGTCAGGTTTTCTTTGAATTCTTTGAAAGGATTTTTTACTCTAGTTTATAGAAAATAAACTGTAGAAGGCAAGAACAGAAGCACAGAAGGAGGTCAAAAGCACACAGTAGTGAACCAGAAAAGAAGCAATAATGTATGGATGAGTGGTAGAGGTAGAAGTGGTGAGGAGGAGGCAATTTCAGGTACTTTGTGAAGGTAGAGACAGTAAGTTTAACTGGTCAACTGGGATGTGGATAAAAAAGTAGATGTAAAAGAGAAAGAAGTCAAGAATGATTCAAGATATAGGCTTTAAACAAATAAATATGAAATGCTGTGATATTTAATGAGACAGGAAAGACTGGGAGAGGAACACCTTTGAGGATAACAATCAGGATTTTTTATATTCGGCCATGTAACCTCTGATAGCTTTAAGATATCCAAGTCAGACTGCTGAGTAGGCCCCTGGTCATGTGTGTCAGCACAGTGGTAAGGATTACAGATACAAAAAGTTGGTGAGTCATCAAAGTGTAATGGTTTTGGAATCAGTGAGGATTCAAGATACTCTAAAACATGACAACCTGATTGTGGCCTATTTCCTTCTGTGCCCAACTCCAGGTTAATGTTAAACACCAGCTGATAGAGACATGCTATTAGCTAAGACTTAGGTTCTGGTACGGTATCTTCAGGGAAAATTGGTATGCAGCTAAGCTAAATTGTACTGTGGCTCACTGAAAATCAATGTCAGAGCCCTGGTACAAGCAGAGGGTTTTGGATTGTTGGAAAAGCTTGGCTTTCAGGTGTCTGAAGACCTTTCAGGTAAGATCAACTCGGATCCCTCTGAATATGCTAGATTTTCCAAAAGTGAGACAGGCTGACTGTCCCTACCTTGCACATTTAGGAGAGTTGAAGAGAGGTAGGAATAGGGTGTGGCTTGAGCTGGCTGGGAAGATGGGTGTGGCCTGAGGGAGTGGCCTAGACTTGACATCAGCCTGGGGCATGAAATCCAAATGCCCTCTTCTTACAGGATCAGGAAAAACTCTCAAGAGAACTGAGATGGGATAAATAGAAACAAGATTTAGCTCTTACAAACTGTGCCGCCATAAACATGGGTGTGCATGTTTCGCTGTGGTATGACGCTTTTAATTCTTCTGGGAAGATAACAAGAAGGGGAATAGCTGGGTCAAATGGAACCTCTAGTCCTAGTTCCCTGAGGAATCTCCACACTGATTTCCATAATGGTTGCACCAGTCTACACTCCCACCAACAGTGGAGAAGGGTTCCTTATTCTCCACAGCTCCTGCGGCATTCGTCATTGGCTGATTTATTGATAATAGCCATCGTTTCTGGAGTGAGATGGAATCTCAGTGTCATTTTAATTTGCATCTCTCGAATGACCAATGATGTCGAACATTTTTTCATATGTTTATTTGCTGTTTCTACTTCTTCATCTGAGAAGTGTCTATTCAATTCAATTGCCCACTTTTAGATTGGGTCTTTAAATTTGGGGGATCTGATTTTTTTTGAGTTCTTCATATATTGGAGATATTAGTCCTTTGACATAGGAATAGCTGGCAAAAATATTTTCCCACTCTGTGGGTTGTCTGTTCACTCTGTTGGTGGTTTCTTTTGCTGTGCAAAAATTTTTTAATAAGATTCAATTCCAGTTGCTGATGCTTTGTGGTATTTCCTGGGCAATTTGGGATCTGTTCATAAAGTCTTTGCCTATACCTATGTCTTCAAGAGTTCTGCCTAGTCTATCTTCCAGCAGATTTAGTGTTTCTGTTTTAACATTTAGCTATTTGATCCGCTTTGATTTTAGCTTAGTGCATGGGGAAATGAGAGACAGTTTTTCCAGCACCATTTATTAAAGAGGCTATCTTTCTTCCAGTGAGGTTGTTTCACCCCCTTTGTCAAATATAAGGTAGCTCAAAGTGTTTGGACATGTTTCTGCATCTTCTAATCTGTTCCACTGGTCCTGGGGTCTGTTTTTTTGTTTTTGTTTTTTGCCAGTACCATGCTGTTTTTATTACAGTAGCTTTGCAGTATAATTTCAGGTCAGGGATTGTGATGGCCCCTGCTTTGCTTTTGTTGCCCAGAATTGCTTTTGCTATTCTAGGCTTCTTCTGGTTCCAAATTAACTTTAGGATTACTTTCTCTAATTCTGTGAAGTATGTTATTGGTATTTTAATTGGAATTGCATTAAATCTGTGTAGCAGTTTTGGAAGTATGGCCATTTTCATGATATTGGTTCTTCCTACCCAAGAACAAGGGATATCTTTCATTTTCTGATATCTTCTTCAATCTCCTTTTTTTTTTTTTTTTTGTGGTGCCGGGGATCGAACTCAGGCCCTTGTGCTTGCAAGGCAAGCACTCTAATCACTGAGCTAAATCCCCAGCCCCTCTCCTTTTTCAAAGTACTATAGTTTTCAATGTATAGATCTTTTATTTCCTTCATTAGATTGATTCCTAGGTACTTCATTTTTTTGGATACTATTGTGAAATGTGTTGTCTCCCTAATTTCTCTGTCAGTGAGTCTGTTATTTGTGTACAAGAATGCCATTGATTTCTGAGTGTTGACTTTGGACCCAGTTACACTGCTGAATTTGGTTATTAAATCTAGAAGTCTTTTGGTAGAGTTTCTGGGGTCTTCTATGTAGAGTATGATGTCATCTGCAAATAGTGATAATTTAACTTCTTCTTTTCCTATCCTTATTCCTTTTATTTCTTTCTCTTGTCTAATTGCTCTGGTTAATGTTTCTAGAACTATATTGAATAAGAGTGAAGACAGTGGACATCTTTGTCTTGTTCTGGATCTTAGAGTGAAAACTTTCAGGTTTTGACCATTTAGTATGATGTTGGCTGTTGGTTTGTTATAGACAGCTTTTATCAGATTGAGACAAAGTGATTCAGTTTTCTGCAGGGTTTTTATTGTAAATGGGTATTGGATCTTGTCTAATGCTTTTTCTGCATCTATTGAGATGATCATATGGTTTTGTCCTTGGCTCTGTTAATATGGTGTATCACATTTATTGATTTGCATATGTGAAACCATCCCTGCATCCCTGGGATGAATCCTCCTTGGTCATAGTGTATAATCTTCTTGATGATTTGTTGCATTCTATCTTAATGAGGATTTTTGCATCTATGTTCATTAATGAGATTGGCCTGTAGTTCTCTTTTTTCATTGGATCCTTCTCTGGTTTTGGTATCAGGGTAATGCTTGTTTGCAGGAATGAATTTGGGAGTACTGCTTCTCTTTCAATTTTGTTAAAGAGTTTGAGAAGTAGTGGCATTAAATCTTCTCTAAATTTCTCGTAAAGTTTATTTTTTTAAAGATTATTTTTGACAGATGAATGGCTGACTAGAATATGTAGTACAAGGATTATCTCAAAGTACAGAAAAGAAAGCTAAATGGAAATGGTGAAGAAGAAGGAAAAAAATCCTTGAAAGGGCTGGGGATTTAGCTCAGTGCTTAGAGTGTTTGCCTCGCAAGCATGAGGCCCTGAGTTCGATTCCCAGTACTAAAAAAAAAAAACAAAACCCTTGAAAATTATATCCAGAAGACAAAGTACGTGGGGAAAAAAAAGAATAGGTATTTAAAAGGAAACGCATCAGATAGAAAAGAAGGAAGAATTAAGAAAATTATAAATGAAAAATAACCTAGTCAAAAAACACCTCTCATGGATAAATGAAATAGAAAACACCAAGTTTCAGGTTGGATAGAAGAGACAAATATCTACTCATACCCTTGTAAGACTCGTTAATCTTAATAAAAGTAAAAATCATATAAATGCTCAGATAGAACAACTACCCACAAAGGGGAAAAATAAGACTGGTGCTGGATTTATCAGCACTGGATGCTAGAGAACAACAAAAAGAGATCCAGACTGCCTGAAAGAAAAGCAGTAGAAATCATGAATCTTCCACATAGTCAAGACAAATCTTATTTGCAAATGATGGCAAAACAACATTTGATGCCAGTGTTAAACTTCTAAACACAATCACCTGAGAAAAAATACTTGAGGGAAATAACCAAACTATAAACATACCTTAACACTGATTCAAGACAGATGATGAAAAGTAAATTTGGTAAGCAGTGAAGAAAATTTAATCGGTGGTGCATAGCCTAATAAGAACCCTAAAAACAGAGGAACAAAATCGGAAAATGCAAATTTGCAAAACTGAAAGGAAATAATGCAAGACAGGGAGTGCTAAAATGATTCTAAAGAAAAATACCAAAGAGATGATATGTAGTTAGGAGGCTAGTAGAGATCACCTAAAGAGGAAGATTACCACCTCCCACCCCCCTACCCCCTTCTTAAATCCTGATCTTTGTTCTCTTCTTCCTTGAATACTGTTATTTTCTTCTTTTGCTTTCAAAATGAGCATGTTTCCCAGGGGAGAAGGGAGGTGGAAAAGGGGAGTGGTTCAATGAGTGCAGTTTAACCCTTGGGGCATAACCCTAAATATCGCATAATCACAGGTATATAATACCCTAATTTATTATTTATAATATTTTTCTTGATGAAATATTAATCTTATGCGTTTTACCATATTAAACATTGAATATTTAACAGAAAAAAAATCCAAAAAATAATGAGCTTTTTATATTTCTTGAGTGTTTATAACAAAGTTTCCAAATTTTCAGCACTGACTGCTTTTTGGTGTACAAAGTCTAAAAAAATAACAGAAATAAATTCCTATATGAATTACAATAAAAACACTAGTAGAACTCTACAGCAAAAATAATCTTTACTTCAATTATCACACCTAAGGCCATCTTCACACATGACAACAGCAAATTCCATAAATACGTTTCACTTACACAGACAGCACATGTTTTTTGCTTTCCATGCATTCTTACAGGACATAGATGACATCTCACTGGTCTTGCTGTTTTGCCAGGAGGTTCTTATTGTACCATGCAATGTATAGTGAACAGGAACATAAAATATCAGTAAAATAAAGTACTAAATTTTTTCTATGTATTCCATACTTAGGATAATCATCAACACTTTCACATGAGCTGTGTACTTGCTTACAAAACCTGACAGATAACATCAGAAATGAATTCCTATGTGAACTACAGTGAAAATACAAAACGCTACCACAGAAATAATCTTTGCTCCCAAGAGAGCCTTCACACGTGACGACTGTATGTTCCATGCACACATCTCACACTGACAGCATAAAAACTGTGAGCAAGAACAAAGCCAAAATTCAAAATGAAATATGATCACTTTACTATGTCCTTACTTTCTTTCCTTTCCTGTGTTCTAGGCCATTCTGTTCACCTCTCTTGTCTTCCTCTTTTGTCAGGAGCTTCCTATTATATTGCACAATGTGCACTTAGCAGGAAAATAGGATATCAATAAAATAAAATATAAAATAAATATGCAATGAGTGCTCAGAATAGATATCAACACTTTGACATCAGCTGTGTACTTATTTACAAAACCTAGAAGATAGGCCGGGGATTTAGCTCAGTGGTTAGAGTGTTTGCCTCGCAAGCATGAGGCCTTGAGTTCGATTCCCGGTACCAAAAAAAACAAAAAACAAAACAAAAAAAACCCCAGAAGATAACATCAAAAATGAATTCCTATGTGAACTACAATGTAAATAAAAACAAAAGTCTACCACAGAAATAATTTTTGCTTCCTCTGTCACTCCCAAGGCAGTCTTCACACTTGAAAATTGCATGTTTCATGTACACGTCCCGCTTACATTGATAATGCATATGTTTTGTTTTCTTGTCCTTTTTGAAGGGCACAGTTGACACCTTTTTATTTTTCCTGTGGTTGTAGTGGGTATTTGTGATGCTGGGCATACCTCTTCAACTTTCAGCTCATCAGTATGCTCCACAATTTTTTTGTGTAGTTTTCCTGCACACTTGTTATTTTCTTTGTAAACTATCAAACTATTTATCCCACATGTTTAGGACTGAGTCAAACACAACTATAAACCAATGCTTTGTATTCCAAGTGACATCATAGTTGCTGAAAAATTCATCAATAACATCCCTCCTGCCTTTGGTTTTGTTGTAGAAAGTTAACATCTCAGGCTTCAATTCTGTGGAGGTTTCTCCGTCAATATTTCTTATCATGGTGCGATGTTGACATGTTAACATCAGCAGTACCAGTTTACTTTTGTCATATATGAGGCCAATGTTACATCTTTCTGAAATCTGAAGATTGTACTATACAATTCTCTGTTTTGAAACTGCAAACATTTCACTTTGAATTTTGGCTTTGTTTTTCAGCAGTTTCTAGGCTGGTCAATTTGTCCTCTGTTAGCAAATGTAACATCAATTGGAAACTGGTAAACCAACTGTCAAATGTCACATTCTGATTAGTTTGGGAGATGGGAGCAACAAACCTTTTCACATCATTTGTTTTATTACTATATGAATAAGGGCCTGGTGGCTGAGTTCCATTATGCTTCTTAAATTGAAACCATAATGCCTTCATGGGCATAAATTTTTCTGCCATATTTTGAAGGGTTTTTTTTTTTTGGCATATTCAGCCAAAAGCTACAGTGGCCACAAAATACTGCTAGGTGTTCATCAGTAGTCATGTATTCGATGGTATGTGAATTTCTTGACAATTACCCACAAATTGTTCAAACAAAGAGTGGATAGCAGCCAGCTTATCAGTTCTTTTTCTTTCTTTGTGGGGGCTTTACTCATCAGACCTCAAACAATTTTGAAGGAAACCAAATCACCTCAGAGTCACCATTATTCTGCAAACTGAAGCCCACATCAGTAAGTCTTTCACATCCATAAGTCTTTTATAGTCCTGCAATTTTAGCAAGCTAAAACTGTGCTAAAAGAATAGCAAACCTATGAATGCTTTCAGTTTAGCTTGTGAGGTATCATAATAAACACATTTTTGTCTTACCAAGTGGGTAAACACAAAGATTGCTTCCTGTATCCCCAAGGCCCAACTCCTGAGACACTCAGCTCTCGACTATAATGCTAATGTACAAATTTACCAATTTACAGTAGAAAAGTATGTGATGGGTTTTTTATTCCTACTGTTATGCCCCAGGGATTAAGTTTTGAAAGGGGAAAGAGTTACATAGTTCTGTTGCACAATAAGGTACACAACCTTAACGTTACTGTTCTATACAGCTAAAGTAATTAAACTGGTAAGTTTTATGTATTTTTCACCAAAATGGGAAAAATATTATCAAGAAGAGACACAGACCAAATTCTTGAGCACTCCAATAATTAGAGCACAAAGAAAAATTCGGCAAAGAAGACTGAGAAGTATCCAGTTACAAAGAAAGATACTAGAAGGATAAAGTGTTACAGAAGTAAAAAAAAAAAAAAAAAAAAAAAAAAAAAAACTTTCAAGGAAGGAACAAAGATGATAGCAAAGGTTGCTGAAGAGTCTACTACAATGAGTACTGAGAAATGACCATTTGGTTTAGCAAGAGATATAGCTTTGACAAGAGTATCTCTGTTGAAGCCCTAAGAGACAACACCACATCTGAGTGGGTTCAAGACAGATGGGAGGAGAGAAAGAGGAAACAGTTGCTGTGGAAAGCCCCAGGGCGCAAGATTCTAGATTCTGACAAGAAGTCATAGAATCCTTCCCCAGCTCTTTAGAAATAGTAATGAGATCGGTAATAACTGACCCAACCTGTCCCTAGTCACGACCATTTGTAATCAACCCCTCCCCATTCTATAACCTGCGGACCAGAGATGAGACTTAGCTCATGCTTTCTGCTTTTATAACCCTGCCTACACATTGCATCAGCCACCACATAACTTCTGAGAAATTGAAACCTAACTCCCTATACAAACCCCAAGACTTCTTTGTTTGGGGCCCAGGTTTCAGAGTGTGAACTCTCCTCGGTCCATCAGTCAATATGAATAAACCTGAGTTCTCCAACTCTCTGAGTGGCACGTGATCTCTTGCAGAGCTGTAATACCAAGCTGTAACAGTATGCTGCAACACAGTGAGCACAGGATACTGTCTCAAGGAATTATTAGGCAAGGAGGAGAAAAGAAATATGGTAGTATCTGGCAGGAAAACTAATAAGGTCAAAGAAAAAGAAAAAATAGTAAGATAACACAGTACCTTATGGGTTATGAGTGAGACTTCTGACAGGCAGTGTATTAGTTACTTATCTCTTATTGCCAAGACAAAATACCAGACACCCAAAGTTAGGGGAAGAAAGGTTTATTTGGCTCACAGTTTGTAGAGGTTTCAGTCCACAATCAGCTGGGTCCGAGGCAGGGTGGCATGGTAGACAAGCAGAAGGCAGCAAGGTAAGCAAGGGATGCAAGCAAGGGGCCTAACTAGCTTCTTCCTGTACCTTATATCTTATCCAGGCTGCTAGGATTAGGGTGGTGCTAAACCAATCAGTGGATTTAGTAACCACATTCCCTTAATCCCAGCATCCCATACCCTAGATCCAGCTACCTCTTACCACACGAGGCTTTGGGGGGACATCTAGACACAAATCATAACAGGCAGATATAAATGTGAATCAGAAACTATGAATCAGTTAAAGGCATGATTCAAATCATGAATAAAATGAAGAAAGCTATACATGAACACAGTAATAGAAGCAATAAAAATGAACATGGTTCTCAAGTGTATATTACAGAAGTGGGGAGCAGATCTTGGCCAGAACCTTGGAAAACATGCTCATTTAGAAAACAAAGAAAGGAATCAGAAATATTCAAGGAGGAGGCAAACAAACATCACACTTTTAAAAGCCTAAGGGGAAGACAATTAACAGAGTAAATGGACTGGCAGTGTCTAATGCCACAAAGATGTAACATGGGATAAGAGCTAACAAAGACCACCATATTACATTATACGTAGATCACTTGTAAACACCACATAGAAATGATTAAGAGATTGTGGGTAGTGAAAAATAGAGATAACATACAGTAGTCAGAAAGAATTTTAGTACAAAGAAAATCAAAAATAGGGTATCTGATGCTGAGGCAGGAGGATCACTTGGATCCAACGTTCTATAGTGCAGAAGGAGTCAACAGTAAGAAAAAAAATAAGATGACCGATGAAGAGCTTAATGAGCTACTATAATTTAAAAGAGGAAAATATGACCAATACCAACTTTACATCATGTTTAATGAAAACTACAGTCTACCTTGTAAAGGGAAGGCTGCCAGAAATTACAGTTATCCATGGAAATAAAATAGTTTTCTTCCCCATGGGAAAAATGGGATACAGGACCAAAGTGGTTTTTGTTTGTTTTTGTTTTTGGTGCTGGGGATCCAACTCAGAGCCTTGTGCTTGTGAGACAAGCACTCTAACCACTGAGCTAAACCCCTAGCCCTGGACCAAAGTTATAGGGACTGTCATCTGCAATTAAAAAGAAAACCTTTGTTAAAGACTAACCATTTTGTTTGCCAGACCTAGTTTAAGGTGCTAACAACTTTACAATTCTCTGTGAATATTACAAGCAGTTCAGTTTTCCACTATGGTACAAAAAATAATATTCTTTGTTCCAAATTCAGTGTTAATTGCTTACATGTAATTTATCCAGCTGGGATGCAGACAACAAAAAGCAACTTTCCATTTCACTGAGTTGTTTCCAAAGGAGGAACCTAACATTAATCAACTACTTACAAAATCAATACATACTTCAGTGTTTGCAGCAATCGTATCTTTGAATGCAGATGTTCAATGTTTGCTATTTTTTATCCAAATTCTGGTACAGATAAAAAATATAAAAGTTAACAGTACTATACTTTTCTCAGAATCATTTTATACACCAATTAAATTTCACTGCAAAGACTCACAAAACTGAACAATGTGTACCTAATCTCAATTTTTTTTTTCCAGCTGCAATACTTCACTTTTTTTTTTAATTTTTATTTTTACCAAGAACATGTATTGGTACATTGTATACATAATGATCATAATCAACACAGTTATTTTGTACCTGTACATGATATATCTTGGTTTTTCCCCCTCTTCCCCTCCCCTCCCTTCCATTCACCCACCCCTCTCCATTTGCAACAAGTTTATTTACATTTTTCCATTCTTTTCCCTTTCATCTTACTTTTCTTTTAACCTTCCTTCTTTATCCCCCTTTTCCCTATCTAGTTTTCCTCTCTTTTGAATACTATCTTTTTTTTCTTTTACATAATATCTATTATACCCCTTTGTCCTTATTTACAGTTATGGTTTCTCCTATCAGAGAAACAATTTGATGTGTACTGTAAATGTCTGATTTATTTCACTTAATAGTATGTTCTCAAGGAACATCCATTTACATACAAATGACACTAGTTTATCCTAATCTCAATTTTTTCTTCAATTTCTTTACATAAAATGCCTTTTCTACAATTAACACCCATATCTCTTTTGTTTTTTTTTTTGTTTTTTTTTTTTTCTGGATGCCGTGCCCTTTATTCAGCTCCAGGAGCCCCGCCAAGGCCTGGGCGGCACACACCTCACTCCAGCGTCCCCATGCCCAGCTAGTGATGGTGTTGCTTGAACTGCAGGCCGCAGTAGCCACACGTCCCTGTCTTTGTTTCTTTGTCCAGGTTTATGTACACCTTGGGGTGGCCCAGAGCGCCTCCGCCACCATCACAGGAGATCACTCGATGGTCCACCTCACTCACGGGCTGCTCTGCAATCAGGTCAATGGCAAAGTTTTCATTCACCTCTTTCTGGCGACCTACAAACCGAATTC
>PVJO010015622.1:0-44456 GCA_004026905.1 Hystrix cristata
AGCACTCTAACCACTGAGCTAAATCCCCAACCCTTGGCTTTTTCTTACTAGTCTTTTCAGCAACAAATTTCTCCTTTGTTCCATCTTTGCAGGCCACAACTTTACTGGAGCTTCCTTTCTGGCCAAATTCACAACGTTTGAATCATTCTTCTGGGCTCTTTGCTCTTGATTCTCAACATAAATCTGGCTAAAAGACCCCAACAATAGCCATGCCACCACCTCCAACATTAGACTGCCTTGAGATTTCTTCTGCAAGACTCATTAGTCTGACACCCTTGATCTCAGTCTCAGGCAAAGTCTCTGGACACAAGCAAAATGCAGACAAACTTTCTGCCAGGCCGTAGCACACATGGTCTGGAGTCCAACAGCCAATGCGGCCCTTCTTCCTAGCAGAAACCTCCCAAGCCTGGTCTGTACCAACAACTTCCCTCTCAGTATTCTGGTCTTCTGAGCTCTGACCAGAATCTCCCCTCAAGTACCTACAAAGGCTTTCTGGGGCTTCTCTTTCAGGTGACATTTCCAAACATTTCCTAACTCTTCCCCTTCCCACAAGCCAGCTCCAAAGGCTGCTGAACCGCACAGTCAAATATAGTCACAGCAATGACCCCACTTCTCTGGTACCAAATTCTGTCTCAGTTACTTTTCTCTCGTTGCTGAGACAAAATACCCAACACCCAAAGTTAAGGGAAGAAATGTTTCTTTAGCTCACAGTTTGTAGAGGTTTCAGTCCACAATTGACTGGCTCCAAGGCAGGGTGGCAGGGCAGACAAGCAGAAGGCAAGCAAGGGACCTTAGGAGCTTCTTTCTGCCGCTTATATCTTATCCAGGCTGCTAGGATTAGGCCAGTGCCAAACCAATCAGCGGGTTGATTTAGTAACCACACGCCTTGATCCCAGCATCACACACTCTAGATTCAGCCACCTCTGAAAAGCCCCATCTGTGACTGCATGAGGCTTTGGGGGACATCTAGATACCAGCCATAATGGACAAGTAAGGAAGAAGTTAAATTATCGTTATTTGCTAATGACATGGTCCTCTACATAGAAGATCCCAAAACTCCACCAAAAGACTCCTAAAATTAGTAACTAAATTAGGCATCACAGCAGGATACAAAGTAAACATTCAAAATTTAATAGCATTCCTGTAAACCAATAACATACTCACCAAGAGAGAAATTAGGGAAATAACGCCTTTCACAACAGCATCAAGAAAAGTTAAATATAGTGGTACCACAGTTCACAAATTTAATTCTTTCCCTGATTCTGGCTGCAAACTAAACTGGACAAGAACTGAGTAAAATTCAATGGTTAGGTTCATGTTGATATTATCGGGAAATTCGATTCAGTTCTCATCCAGTTCGGCTTGCAACCAGAATCAAGGAAAGAATTAAGTTCTTGAATTGAGGTATCACTGCACCTTGGAATTAACCTAATCAATAAAGTAAAAGATCTCTGCAATGAAAACTATAGTACTCTGAAAGAGGAGATCAAAAAGGATATCAGAAAATGGAAAGATAACCCCTATTCCTGGATAGGCAGAACCAATATAGTGAAAATGACCATACTTCCAAAACTGTTATACAGATTTAATGCAATCCCAATCAAAACACCTGTAGCATTCTTCACAGAACTAAAGAAAACAATCCTAAAACTCATATGGAACCAGAAGCAACCTAGAATAACAAGCAGTTCTGGGCAACAAGGGCAAGGCAGAATTAGCACAATCCCAGACTTCAAAATATACTATAAAGTTACAGTGTATTAAAAAAAAAGACTTTTGATTAATGGAACAGAATAGAGGATGCAGAAACAAGTTCAGTCACACTTAGCTACCTTATTTTTTCTTTTTTTTTTGGAGACAGGGTTGCAGGCTGGGGATTTAGCTCAGTGATTAGAGCGCTGCCTAGCAAGCACAAGGCTCTGAGTTCGAGCCCCAGTACCAAAATAAATAAAATAAAATAAACACAAGGTCTCACAAGGCAGTCTAATTTTATTAAGGTAAAATAAAATAAACACATGCAATTCAGCCTGGCCTTGAATTCACTACGTGGCACAGGCAGGCCCCAAACTCACAGAGATCCTCCTGCCTCGGCCTCCCAAGTGCTGGGACTACAGGCATCTACCACCATGCCCAGCTGCTACCTTGCTGCTACTTTATCTTTGACAAAGGAGGAAAACACCCTCACTAGGGGAGAGATAGCCTCTTCAACAAATGGTTATGGGAAAACTGGCTTTCCACAAGCCAAAGATTGAACCTGGACCCATATCTCCCACCACACACTAAACTAAAATTGAAATAGATCAAAGATCTAAATATTGAATCAGAAACGATCTTCTGGAAGATAGAATAGGTAAAACTCTTGAAAACATAGGTGTAGGCAAAGACTTTATGAACAAAACTCCAGTCGCACAGGAAATATTACAAAAATCAACAAATGAGATCACGTCAAATTAAAAAGCTTCTGCACAGCCAAAGAAATCACCAACAGAGTAAAGAGATAACCTACAGAATGGGAAAAAAAATTTTTCCAGCTACTCCTCAGAGGACTAATATCAAGAATATATAAATATCTCAAAAAAATTAGACCCCTCAAATTAAAAAATCCAATCCAAAAATGGGCTTCTGAAATGCAAAGACACTTCTCAGACGAAGAAGTACAAATGGCCAATAAATCCAGGAAAAAATGTTCAACATTGCTGGCCACTGAGAAACACAAATGAAAACAACAATGAGATTCCATTTCACTCCAGAAAAAAAAATGACTATCATCAAGACATTAACCAATAATAAAAGCTGGTGAGGCTGTGGGGATAAAGGAATCCTTCTTCTTCACTGGAGGGAATGTAAACTGGTACAACTACTATAGAAATCAGTGTAAAGATTCCTCAAAAAACTAAAACTAGAGGTTCCAATTGACCCAGGTATTATCCGCCTAAGTATCTTCCTGAAAGATTTAAAAACATCCTATAGCAGTGGTACATGCATGCCCATGTTGATAACAGCACAGTTTGTAATAGTTAAATCTTGGAAGTAGCCTATATGCCCAACAACAGATAAATGGATAAAGAAAATGTGGTGTGATATACTGTACAATGGCGTACTACTCTGCCATAAAGAAGGATAAACTTGGGGCATTTTAAGGTAAATGAATGCACCTCAGAGACCATTAGCTTAAATGAAATAAATTAGGCATACAAGCTTAAATACTGTATTATTTCACTTGTGTGAGAAATCCAAAGTATAAATAAAGAGCAGAATTGGGGAGAGATATTAGGAAGTAGGAAGAACTTCCTCAAATGGAAGGTGGAACAAGAGCTGGAGGAAGGAGGAAAGAGATTTAAAGAAAAAAGAATTGAAAGGAAAAAATGGAAATAGAGCTTTTGTAAGTATGGAGGGGAAGAAAGGTTGGAGGGAAGGGAGGGGAAGGGGACAAAAAAAGAGACTTAAGGTATGTTATGTACATGTACATATCCTCCTTTTGGATGTAATCATTATGTGCTGCAAACACATACTAATAAAAAATAAAATACAAAAACAAAAGAAAGGAGAGATGAAGAAGGAGAGGAAAGGACAGAAAAGGCAAAGAAAAAAAAGGAAAGGAATCAGAGCAGGAAGGGCAAAAGGAAGAGAAAGAATGAGAAGAGAAGAGAGAAAGAGAATGAAAGGTAAAAACAAAAAGAGTGAAGGAAAGAAGAAAAGGAGAGAGAAAGAAAGTGGAAAAGAGTATGACAGGAAGAAAGAAGAGCTATTTTCCTATTTCTACTGCCTTTTTCCCCCAGCGCCTGTCTATCAGGCTAAAGCTGCGCCTGACCTCTCATTGTTTCCACTCTTAATGCTACTTCTGAAGATGAAGAATTCTGTCTTTGGATTATTTCTTCCTGGAACAGGGCAAAGAAATAGGAACCTAATTACTATAGCATCACCTTCTCCAGAAACTTGGGTATAATCAATAACTTTTTCTTTCTTCTTTCTTTCTTTCCCTCTTCCTTTCTTTATTTTTTGGAACCGAATTTCTGAATCCGAATTTCTGTTCTCATACTGTAGCAGAAAATTTCAATTTAAGTCATTCTTAAATTTTCCAGTCCTTCTCAGGATTATGTCACAGTTGTGGAGCCTCGCACAACTGCAAGGAATGAGCAAGGAATGAGTGCATGGGTGACCTTCAGGTCACAGAATTTTGGTCACGATTGGACACAGGTCACCACAGGTCACTGCCCAAAACCCTACTGAATGCCCTCTTTGGGTCCTCAGGGGTCTGCAGCTTCTAGATTACAGATGGAACTCAGGGATTGTTTCTCAGGACTTTCTTTGGTCCTGTTTGGCACATGTGAAACGATGCTGTCCCAGAGATGTGGTGGGGGCAGGGGGGCTGTTCAAGGAACTGTCGGAAAGCAGGTTCACATTCTTGATTTTCTAGCACCAGAGACTATTCTTTCTTCTTTCTCACTTATCTTACTTAAGAACATAGTCTGATAAAGCAAAACATTCCTTTGATTGTTTTCTACTATACTGACAGTAGAAAAATCTTTTAATTTGGCTTGCAATTTGAAATATTCACTCCTATACGTTGATCTTTGGTACTAGTTTTCTTTTCTTTTCTTTTCTTTTTCTTTCTTTTTTTTTTCATATTTGTGCCAACAGTCGCCTTTAGTACTGAGAAAGACCATGCAGTGGGACGAGTCTTCTGAGAGTGGTGCTGAGCCAGTCTCTTGAAGGACTCTAAAACCCAGTTCAGTAATAGAATAAATCAGTATGTTTGCATTTAGGTTTGTCCTGAAAACCCAGGGAAAGTCCGAGGCCTGAGGCCATCCAGCCTTCTGTTCTTCCTCCGTCTGGTCTTGCCTCCCTCACTCTTTCACTTCCTTAATTCTTCTTTTTTTTTTTTTTTGTATTACATATTCCCTTACATCCCTTTATTTTTTTTTATTTTATTTTAATGGTACATTTTAGATGTACATAGTGATAACATTCATCATAGGGGATCTGTACGTGTACATGATATAGCTTGTTGCTTCTTTTTTTCCCATTCCCCTCCCCTCCCTTCCTTAATTCTTTCCCCTCCCTTCTCCCTGCTCTTCTTTTGCTTCTTTTCTTTTCTCCCTTTCCTTTTTTCTTCTCCACTTGCTCTCCACTCTCCTTATCGCCTGTCCATCTATCCCTCCAAGTCCCCACTAAGTCTCCCTTGCACAGCCCTCAGCCCTGCCTCCCTCAGTCTGAGCCCCCAGTGGGATGTGAGAGACAAGAAAGGGCCCAGGAGGGGTGGGGGAGACTTGCTGGTGTTCTCATCGCAGGGTTTGAGGTCTGCACTAGGGGCCTTGTCACTCTTCCCCAGTCTCCAGCCTCCTGGTTTGAGCAAGATGTCCCAAGCTCAGGAACTGAAAGCCTCATCCACATTCATGCTGGCTTTGGCACGTTGTCTCAAAACACCAAATTCCATGTTCTGGAGCGAATTTATCAGCCTACTCCTTCTGCACCTTCCTTTGGCCTCCAGGTCACTCTTGCTCCTCAGCAGGAGGCACTCCACCCCACTGAGGCATTCTCTTTGATGCTTTACATCCAGTTCTGAATATTCTCAAAGGATTTCACATCTATTATGTCATATACTGGGGTAATGCCCCTGGCTTCACAGTAAAAGGCAGTAGTTATTGTCTTCAATATCTCTTGGCCAGCCCTGTCCCAGACTTGCAGTTTGATCTTCTTCCCCTCTATATTCACCATGTAGATCTTGAAATCAATTCCTACAGTGGAGATGTAAGTGTCGCTGAAGTTGTCCTCTGCAAAGAGAGTAATCAGGCCAGGGGTAGTGGCACATGCCTGCAATCCCACCACTCAGAAAGGAGGATCACCGTGAGTTCAAATCCAGCCTGGGCTACATAATGAGTTCAAGGCCAGCCTGAACTACACAGTGAGACCCTGTTACCCCCTCCAAAAAAAATAAATAAAAATAAAAAGCACGTAATCAGACAAGTCTGGCCCACCTCCCGAGTCCCTGATCTGCAGCAGTTTGAAAAGGTGGTTGTAGGCTTCAGCCGTGGCAGACACTGGGGCCAGAGGATGGGGTGGGGAAGCGTCCAGTGTGGGAGTGGACAGCCAGCCAGGGACCAAGCCCGAGCCCCTGCTTCTATTTTTCAAAAGAAGAAAAAGTTAATTATATTCTGCAAAATATTATTTTATATAGATTATATAAATAAGAACTAGCTGGTAAAAAAACAGTCCTACACTTTCCTTGTTTTCTTTTTTCAGGCTCCTACTAGTCATATTTAGTAATCACAAAAGCAACTTTAACAAGTGTTCTCCACAGGTTTCAAGTAAAATGTTGAGAGAATCTCTACTTAACCTCATTCTTTTCAACACTTGACTTGTTCCTGACAAGATGTCGGGCACAAAAAGACTGAAATAAGGGCTGTGTGAAGGAGCGGGGAGGTTTCACTGCTAAATGTGCGTTGTCCAGACATCATGACCATTCTGAAATTGAGGCCAAGTGAAGGTCAAATATAGAGTTGACTGCTAAAGTCGATACTGAAGGAACTCCAGCCCCACTCTTTCCTAAGTACTTAGTTGGGAAGGTTCCAGTCGTAATCCTATAATAAGGACTAAGGAACAAAAAATAAGAAAATAAATAAAATAATTGATGGGCAAGGGCTTCAGTTGCTGACATGGAATAAATTGCAAAAAAAATAAAAAATAAAAAGAAGGAGAAGAAAGGAAAAAGAAAATTCATCATACCCTAAATTGCCATTGCACATGGCACATTGCACATGGTACACTTTATATGCCATTTTTGTTTGTTTGGTTTTTGAGATGGGATCTTACGATATAATCCAGGCTGGCCTTGAACTCATTATGTAGCCAAGTCTGGCCTCAAATTCACAATTCTCCATTCTCAACCTCCCAAGTGCTGAGATTACAAGCACACACCACCATGCCCAGCTTAGTGTATGTGGTGGATTAATTGATGGTCAGTTTGAACCAGAACGCCCAGCTGAACTGAGTCAGCATGGTTCTGGGCATGGAAGACCCACCTGAGGAGTTTTGCCAGGAGGGCATAAGAAGGGAACGGGAGGGGAAGATTGCATGCTGCTGATTTCCCAGGAGAAGCTCTGTTGCAGCTGGTTTTCCTGATACAAACTCGGCTGTTCTCACTGGAGGAAGAGCTCGGGTCCTCACTGTCTCGTGGGATGGCCGCTGTTCTCTCAGGGGAGCTCTGGGCTTCGCCGTTGTCTTGAGCATCGCTTCCTGGCTCCAGAGCAGATCCCTCAGCCTCCAGCACAGATCCTTCACCCTGCCACGCAGACTTTCCAGATTCCTCCACTGGCCCTTGGCCTTTCTGGTGCAGATCCCAGATATGCACTTGCGTGAGACATTGCCGTGGGCTCTAGGCCTCCGGCTAGACTCGTGGGGGACATTGCCGTGGGATCCAGACCCTCACCTGGATTCTTCAGGTCTCCAGCGTGCAGACAGATTTCTTGCACTCTTCTGCATTTGACTTTTTGGGTGAATATTGTAAGACAGTCCTATAAATGTATGTGTCCTGTATTAAATCTATTCCCTTGCAAATCCTGACTAATACAGTGTAACTTTCATTACAGAGTCCATGCAACAGGTGGCCCTCCAAATCCATGGCTTCCACATCTGCAGATTCAGCCAACTGTAGATTGAAACTATAGAATTTAAAGGAAATATTCTTGAAAAAATGGTGTCAGTACTGAACATGTACAGATTTGTTCTTGTCATTATTCCCTAAACAATAAAGTATAACAACCATTTACATAGCATTCAGATGGTATTAGGAATTATAAGAAATTTCAACATGATCTAAAGTCTACAAGATATATTATGTGCAGGTATAAATTCCCCATGATAAGTGTTATTATATAAAAAAGTATACAAGAGGATGTGCATAGGTTATATGCAAATACTTTATAATTTTATAAGAGAGACTGGAGCATCTGTGGATTTTGGTATTCTTGGGCAATCCTGGAACCAGTCCTCCATGGATACTGATGGATAACTGTACTCAATATTTATCAAAATGATGAAGAAACACTTTTTTTTGGTGCTGGGGAATAATCTTATTCTTGTTTGTATCATTTTACCAAGCTCTTACTAAACAATTGGCTTCTACTTGCTCCTTTGTTATCTTCTGTGTCTCTTTAACAATACAGTAAGCTTGGGCTGGGGATTTGGCTCAGTGGTTAGCGTGCTTGCCTTGCAAGCACAAGGCCCTGAGTTCAATCCCCAGCACCAAAAAGAAAAAAAAACAATACAGTAAGCTCACAGAAGACAGGGCCTATTCTTCTATGTGTCTACACACACATTGTATCTTCCCTCTTGTGTTAATCAGCTTTTCATTGCTGGCACAAAATTCCTGACATATACATCTTAAAGAAGGAAGGGTTTATTTTGGCTCACGGTTTCAAAGGTTTTAGTGCATGATTGGCTGGCCCCAAATCAGAAACATCATGGTGGGAGGGAATGGTAGAGCAAAGCTGCTCACTTCATGGGAGCTGGGAGGCAGAGAGAATGTGATTGAAAGACCAGAGAGAAAGGGCTCCAGATACACCCAGAAGTGTGCTTTACTAATCTAAATGTCCCTCAAGCCAATCAAGTTCAAAATCAAAATTAACCATCACATATACATGCGCTTAATACACAGTGCTCCAACCCAAAAACTGACCAAGAAAAAGAGCATCAAATAAATGCTCAGTGAAAACAAAATAAACCAGTGTACTTTGTAACAAGTTATTTCTAAGGAAGTAAAAGAAAATAACCATGACAATATTTTATTATAATTCATTTTATTATACTATTTACTAACCTTTAGTAAATTAAGATAATTTATTCAATTAGCTTACTCCTTGAGGAGGAAACCTCAGTAGCACTTTTTTCTAATCAGAATTATCTGGTTTGCATATTGATGGTCTCTCAGTTTGACTACCACATATAATATCCAACATAGCCAAAATGTTTATCCATTTGACAAATATTAACTGGATGCCTACTATGTGCAAGTAATGTTCGGAATATGGTGAAACATGGATAAATCAAAGCTTAGGTTCTGGAGAGAGGAAGGTGTAAAAAACAAGCAGTATATTAAGAAACGGTACAAGGAAAAAATTAAGTAATGCAATAGTAAACAGATTAATGAATTGCCTCCCTTTGGAGCATAAAACCTGTCTTCAAATACACAAGTAGCAGAAAGCAGGTGGCAGTGGTTGAAAACTCGAACTTTCATGCCAAATGAAGCTGAATTCAAATTCAGTTCTATCACCTACTATGTGCCCTTGGACAAATTATTTAACTTCTCTTAGCCCAGCTGATTCACCTGTGAAATGGGCATAAGGGATGCTCTCTCTGTTCTAAGGTTATTTTGAGAATTGTACAAAATATTTCATGAAAGGGCTTAACATGGTAGCAGATACGGAGCAAGCAATTAATCCATAGCAGCTATTACAGTGTTATATTGAAGTCAGTCGATACCATTTCTTACTAACGATGGCAAAATCCTGTCTCCTTACACAAGATTATGAAAAAATACATTCATTCACTCTACAAATACAAATATAGAAGAATGTAAAGGATTGCTCCACCTAGACCCCTCTTTGGGACGAGGCACCCTTCCTCCCACAGGAAAGTTCGGCTTCGGAAGGCTCATGGTAGATTCACACTTCGGAAACTGCCCTTTGCTGCATTGCTCAACTGCAGTTATCTTCCCTTCTGATGGATGCTGGAGTGTGAAAGCCAACCTTCCTGTTTCAGTTTGGAACCAAGCATTCTAGTCTCACCCTAGTTCCAGAACGTCCTATTTCCCTCCTTCCCTAGCAGAGGTGGGTCCGTAGACCAATCCTCTGTAAACTTGCTCACCAAGTTTCATTTCAGAGTCCGTTTCCCCCTGCAAGCCTAAATTAAATCAAACACCCACTGTGTTGCCAAGGCACTGCTGTTGAGCAAGACTGGCAAACTTCTGCAAAAGTCCCCGTGGGCTGTGTGCTAGGCTGCACTGGGCCACGTGCTCTCATTCCCATCTGAACACAGCCGTAGACAGCACATAAAGGAATGCATATGGCTGTTTCCCTAAAAGTGTATTTTATGGGGGCTGGGGATTTAGCTCAGTGGTTAGAGTGCTTGTCTAGGAAGCGCAAGGCCCTGAGTTCGATCCTCACACCAAAAAAAAAAAAAATGTATTTTATGGACATTGAATCTGAATTGCATATAATTTTCACATGTCACAAAATACTGTTTCTTCGTAGCCCATTATCACAATGTTTGCTCTCAACCTTAACTTCCTGTCCAACTTAACTGCCACTCTAACTTCCTCTACTCACACAGGGTTATTCCAAAAAAATCCCAGATATTGTATTTCACCTCCACATATTTCAGAATGATGCAAAAGACAAAAGCAGCCCCTTAAAAACATAGCTACTATACTATCATCACAAATAAGTAAATCCTTACTAACATATATCTAAGGATCATATTTTCTCATTGTTTTATAAATATTAATTTTGTTTCTTGAAGTTTGTTTGAAATGGTATCAAAACAAGGTCTCATTTAATCTACAGGCATTTTATCCCTCTTTTCCTTCACATTGTATGTACTTTTATTATTGATGATAATAAGTTAGGTATTTGTCCAATTTTAAAAAGCATTTAAGGGGTTGGAGATTTAGCTCAGTGGTTAGAGTGCTGGCCTTGCAAGCACAAGGCCCTGAGTTCGATCCTAGCACCAAAAAAAAAAAAGTATTTAAATATAGAAACAGCATTCTTAACTCCCAGGCATTCAAAGCAGGCAGCAGGGTAGATTTGGCCAATGAGGCATAGTTTGCCAAGTCCTGAGCTAGAGTAAAGTGTTAGAGAAGGGACGACCTCGTGAAGCTATCATGGAAGTAAATGAATTGGATACACAGCACAGAATGTGATAACATGATACCCCAGGGTTTGTAACCTCCTTTTAAGGATATGGAGGAGTCTTCACCAGCTCCAGGTCAAGAGAACATAAAGAAAAAGAAGAGGAAAATGGGTAAAAAAAAAAAATTCATAATTACCTTTAAAACTTGATGCCACCATGAAAATCATACATAACAAAACAGAACTAAGTGTTTCATGTTCACTCTGTGCTTTTACATTTAGAAAACTTTATCTCCACTTGTAGACAGAATTGGGGGATGTGAGTGGCTGCTTTGTGGCTGTAGCTATAGCTAAATGATCATTCAAAAATAAAAACACAATTGCAAGTTGTTACAGCTTTAATATTTGCAAAGTATATCTAAGTGATTTGGTGATACAGAATAGAGAAAAGAGATACAAATATATACTTTTTAAAATGTTTGAACTTGTTTTTCCACCCAAATATAGAAGCCTTCTGCAGCCCATTTCCCTCAACAAGAAACAATTCAAATAAATTTGCTTTGGTAACAAACATAGTTTTAACTCTATCCCGAAAATTTTGGCTTTTAAATTCGCCATAGTGTTTGTTTCTATTTCACTTGTCTTTTTTTCCAATTTCTACATTCCCTTTTCTTTTTGACCATTTTTATTTGTACTTTATTGTTGTACAAATTTCTTTTTGAAATCATTTCTTATGGCTCCTTTTCCCATATTCCTTCATCATGGGTAATACTATGAGATTTCCCCCTCATTCACATCTGATTTCCAACCAACCTTTACTTCTCTAGCTTGTGACTTCCTTTCACAACCCCTTCCCACACATTCTCAGAATAGATGAATAAAGTGTTGCTTTGGATTTGAGTAATTGAGAAGAATGGAAGTATGGGTCCATGAATCTTCTCTATGGATTCACATTGCTATACTGAGAAATATGGAGGCTGGGAGTACTGATCTCAGCACTGATCTCAGTGGACACTAACTGTAATAGGCGGTTAATGACTATATCTCTGGCTTTTGAAGTCTCCAGGTTCTTCTCTCTGGACACTTGGAGACTAATTTGGTCCACATTTGTCATGATGAGTTCAGATGCCAGAATCTGGGTAGGAGAACTGTCATGAAACACGGTATCCATAATGTACTGCTTATATAACTCCACCACCTTCTGCTCCAGGTACTCGTTCAGCACTGCATTTGAAATAGGCGTCTGCATTTGCAGGCTGCTTTTCTCTTTGATACTGGTTATTCTCCAGTAGGATGAGTACCGCTGAATAGGCTTCTGGGGGAAGTCACTGGGCTGAGCGGAAAGGGAATCCTCCATGGGCAAAGGAATCTCAGATGACTTCAGCAAAGGGCCATATTCAAAACTGCTCTCAGAGGGAAAATCTGTTGTCACTGAGTTAATGGCCATCACCTGGCCCCCTGCAATTTGTAAGTCATTATAATTCTTGCAAATACTTTTGCAGGAAGGTGGAACTAAATAGGTTTCTCTGCTGGAGTCCCTACATATTTCAACTGCAGCCAAGTTTGGTCTTTCGAACACAGGATTGGGGTTTGTCTGCAGCACTGTGACCCTCTGACTTCTGCTATGTTGGCTCTCTCTTGAACGCACTGAAGAAATAAACTTGCCAGAGGATTTGCAGCTCACATAGAGACTTCTGACTTGTGTTTCATCCACAGAGGAGTAGGAAAGAGCAGCAACAGAACTCGTCTCTTCCTTTTCTTCAGTCACTTGCTCGTTATAAGTTGCACAATTCCAGTGGATGTCATTCCAGTAGGCAAGTCCGCTGAGATACCCTTCAGACAGCATTCTGGAAAGAGAATTGATGAGTAGCAGTGGAGAAGAAGAAGACTGGCATTTTAAAATTTTAGCAGCGGATATATTAAAAAAGTAAAGGATGATGAATGAATTCATTTTGTTCACTCACCAAGCCATTACTAATCCTGCTGCGTTCCAGGATTATTGGCATGTCCAGGAGACACAAAGATGAAAGGACACAGTTCCATTTTTCAGGAAGTTTCCCACTATGGGAAAAATTAGCTGGATAGAAATAATTCCAATATTATATCACTAAGAACTCTAATAGCGATAGGCATAAAGGAAATACAGAGGACAGGACCCTAACACAGCCTGGGGCAAAAGGGGAGAAGTCACAGAGTATGTTCTAGAAAACGTGGTGTTCCCTCTGAATGGTGAAAGAGTAAGTAGGTATTCCAGCCCTGGCCCAAAGTTGTAAGAGAATACAGTGACATGGCCATTTTGCACACGGAGAAGCTGAGCACAAGCACAAAGGACTGAGCGTGGGGGTCGAGGATTTAGCTCAGTGGTAGAGAGCTTGCCTAGCAAACACAAGGCCTCAAGTTCAATCCCCAGCACTAAATAAATAAATAAATTTTAAAAATTAAAAAGTCAAATCAAAAAAAAGTCATAGGCTGGAGACCAATGTGGGTTACAAGAAAAATAACGAAGAAATTCTACTGGAAACAAGGACTGTATCTTATTCATCTTTGCATTTTATCCCTGGGGGCTAAACAGTTATTTGTATTTAGGAAAGACTCAAAATATATTTTTAATTTGAATGAAACCATTAACAATGGCGTGGTATTCGCGCTTGACACATCATGCAGGACTACAAAGTTTCCCTTAACTCTGCAGCGCAGGATGGATTGTTTTTGCTATCCCTCTCACGTCTCAGAATACATCCTGGACACGTGTGGGCCCTCGACCGATGTGTTTACCTCTCACCTAGTTAGCGCAGAGCTTTCTTGACAGTGGGCTTTCCCTACACCTGCCTCTCCTCCCCAGTTGTCATTGAAGTCTGGAATGTCTAGAATAGGTCAGAAACCAGCAGCTGCATTTTCTAAAAAAGGAAGCCACTGGCATTCCTGGCACTGGAGCAACAGGCCACAGTGAGGAAATGTGGTCCTCTCTAGCCATGAGGACTAAGCTTCTAAAACAGACCTGTCAACTTGACCTTGAAATTGGAAAGTCAAATGAGTAAAGAATGATCGTTTTTTAACTGTACATAAAGACTCTCTTATATTTCAGCCTCTCTTTTACATTCATGCTGTTATTCTTTTCCAAGTCAATAAAATACGTTTCTCTTTTTTGTTTCATTTTGGTTTGCTTTGAGCTAGGGTCTCTTTGTGGTCTGGAACTATCGATCCTCCTGCCTCAGCCTCCTGAGTGAATGTTTCTTTTTTGTAATTGTATAAGGGTTTATTCTGCAAATTAATCAATTATTTAAATGTTTACTATATTGTATATTATAAACATAGTTATGTGCCATGAAGATGCAAAGCTAAAGATCTTCAAAAGATCTGTGAATAATTACAGTATTATATGCTAAACACATTTACAAGGATAACGAAAATGTCCTTTCGAATCTAAGAGTGGCGGTACAAACCTGTAATCCCAGCACTCCAGTGGCTGAGGCTAGAGAATCACCACCAGTTCGAGGCCAGTGTGGGCTGCATACTGAGTTCAAGACCAGCCTGAACTACATAACAAGACCTTGTCTCAAAAAACCGAAAACAAAAATGACAGAAAGAAAACTTCATCCTTTCCTAAAGAAAAAAAATCCTTTCCGAATACAGTTCCATCCTCAACAAACCCAACAACCAGGTATAAAGACAAATCTTACATAAAAAACATTAGCATAAAGGCCTAATAGTGACGCACTTACTTCCTCATCCTAATCCCCATCCGGCTTCCAAATAAGCTTTTTTTTTTTTTTTTCAAATAAGCTTTGAAAGCACTTAGTAAAAATGATAGTTTGGGGAAAATCTTTTGAGATACCATTGCTTATGCTTTGAAACTTGAGAATTCAAAGCCATTTAGGACTGGGGCATAATATTTATGCATCAATAGACTCAAGGGGACTGAGTCTCCATAGAAGGAAACAGTACAGCTCCAGAGAGATTTGGAGAGTCACAAGTACATGAAGCCTGCGTCCTACCTCCCAGGTAGAATCTGAGGAGGCAGGAAGTCTCACACAATTCTCATACCCAGCACGGTGTGGGGTGGCAGCAGAAGGAGAGATAGCCATATGGATAACCTGGTTGAATGGGCCTGAGGCCGCCTTATCACAACCCATAGCATAGGAGCATGCTACTGGGAGCCTGAAACCTGGAAAATACCTGGAGGTGGGATGGAAAGATTGCAGACATGACCCCTCATGAGTGACCAGAAGTTGTCATGGGTATAAGCATGACTACAAAGCCAAAGCCAACCCCATCTACTCCCATTTATATATACAAACAACCTGGAACTTAGATGCAAACCCACTGAGGGAGCCCTGAAGGAAAACTTAAGATTTGTCTAAAGAATAAAGTGGAAGAGCCTGGTGGTGCACACCTGTAATCTCAGCACTCAGGAGGCTGAGGTATGCGCATCACCACGAGTTCCAGGCAGGTTGGGCTACATAGTGAGTTCAAGGTCAATCTGAACTGCATGGCAAGAGCTTGTCTCAAAAATAAATAAATAAATAAAACAAGAACAGGGAGGATTGGGGTAGGCAGTGACTTAGGGTGGAGTGCAGTGGACAGAGGGGAGAAGGGAGACACAAGAGAACAGCACTGTGTTGTCACACTCATGTGTGGTAGTGGTGACACCAGCCTGTGGGGAGGCAAGTGTTATTTTTCAGACTCATGCTCACCTAGGAGCCTTTCCTGAAGTGTCACAATTTGTAGAATCCTCCCTTATTATCCTTGTACTCATTCGGATACACCCCTGATCTCCCTTATTTATCCTCTTTCTCTTTCTATTAATCAACCGGCTCTAATGGAGTCTTCTTTCATTGTATGTGGATGATGTATATGAGGACTCCTGATGATCTTCACTCCATCACAACAACCAGGGAAGAAAGTCTAGGATTTTGTGTCGAGTGGTGGGTTTTCTTCCTTATTTGTCATCTACAGAGATATTTGTTGGTGCCTTAATTCTGATGGAATAAGAACCCTGCCATTCTGATGTGTGGAGCCCAAGGAGGACCAGTAAACTGGGGGGTCCAGTGATGGAAAAACAGCAAATGCACTTAGCATTTAGGGAAAGAGTGAAAGATTAAAGTCAGGGAAGGAAGTTGGGGCATGTAAGCCTGAAGATATTCAATTTACCCTGCAGGCAACACAACTTGACCACCCTAAACCAAAAACCTGAAATCTGAAAAGTTCCAAAATCTGAAACTTTTTGAGGGCCGAAATGACACCACAAGTGGAAAATTCCACTCCTGGTCTCATGTGATGGGTCACAGTCAAAACTCAAACGTACTAAAAATACCGTATAAAAGTATCTTCGGACTACATGTATATGGTATGTACGAAAAATAAATGAATTTTGTGTTTAGACTTGAGTCCCAACTCCAACATTCAAAATGTAAAACACTTCTGATCTCAAGCATTTCAGATAAAGGATACCCAACATATATTGAAAGCTCTGGCAGCTAACCACGAAGCTGATTCATGGCATGATGTAATCTAACAGCAAAGTGTAAGATGAATTTCGGCAGAGTGGGACTGGAGTTCGGCATGCAAATTAGAGTGGACATAGTGGTGGACACCTGTAATCGCAGCTACGTGGGGGGCTGAGGCACAAGGATCACAAGTTCAAGACCAGCCTGGGTAACTTAGGGAGACCCTGTCTCAAAATAAAAATTGAAAAGGGCTGGGAATGTAGCTCGGTGGTAAAGCACTTGCCGAACATGCAAGGCTCTAGGTTCAATGCCCAGTACCATGAATTTTTTAAAAATGCAAACTAGCAATCTGCTGTATTCATCCCTGCCTGGCACAGGAACCAAGAGGGTAGGTAGCAGAAAAGAAAGAAAAGGAGGGAGTATGAGAGACAAAGACTCCCAGACGTGGAAATTAAGAAGAGAGAGAAACCGAAATTAAGTCTGAGTCTGGAGAAGTGGCAGCAGCACTGACGGAAATGTGGAGATCAGGAGGTGGGCTGTGCAGGGTAGCTTGGTTCCTCTTGAGCCTGACGCGAGACAGTCTGGGGGTGGTGGACTCTGGCTGTCCATTAGAGTTTGAAGCAGGGATCTCATTAACAAAATTACTTAAAGTTAACAGTGAAACCATCTTCTGGGTGTAGGAAGCAGGAATTTATACTGAGGATTTCAGCAGCTTTTGGATATTTGCAGTAACTATCATGAGGCGCTCGCCTCAAACAATACAGGAAGGGCAGGCAAGGGCTGCAGGCACAGTACTTCATAGCCTCATGAAAAGGGCAAGAGCTGCAGATAATGTGCCAGGTGTAGTGGTGCACTCCTATAATCCCAGCACTCTGGCAGAGGATTGCAAGTTCAAGCCCAGCCCAGATGATTTAGCAATTTAGTAAGACTCTGTTACAAAATTTTAAAAAATAATTTTTAAAACGCTGATAATGGCTGGGGATTTAGTTCAGTGGTTAGAGTGCTTGCCTAGGAAGCGCAAGGCCCTGAGTTTGATCCCTGTCACCAAAAATAAATAAATAAAAGGCCGATAATGTAGCTCTGTGTGAAGGCCCTGCATTCAATCCTCGACACGAAAAACAGGGCCACGTTCACATGGCTTAGCTTCTCAGAGACTCCATTTTGCATATGTAAACTGAGAATGTGAGATTAAGTTCTCTCAAAACCACCCTCAAATTTTAATACTGCATGAATTTATGAAGAGGATTAAATGAATATTACTTGAGATCTGATGTTTCTGAAAATTAGCAGCAGAGGGCAGCAGAAAACGTGCTAAGGAGGCTTTTGAAAGACCTAAGGCTGTGCAAAGGCTAACACTGTACTGCATAAAATCTATAAACAAAAACTAAACATATATTAACAAATCTAATCTTCATAATAAGCTTTTAATGCACCACTAGAATAAAAAGTGTTGCACATCACAATATCTTAAAAGTTAAAATAGAGAAATAAGGAAAAATTATTCGAGCCTATTTTGATTAATTGTTGGCATTTTTAAAATAAGTTTCTATAATCTGTGAAATTTTAAGAACACATCACTAGATCTCTTTGAAGGTATTTATAAATGGTGTGCTTCCAACAAATATTAATGTGTCTTTTAGTCTTAATTTTATTTGAGACACTAAAATTTAACCCAATAGATTATTTCAATTGTTCAAAGATATTTTATCACTTGAATTTTTACTTCTCATCTTAGATAAGCTATATATACATAAATATATGCATATATGTATAAACACATAAATGAGCATATATACATAGAAAGAGAAAGAGTCCACCAAAAAATGTATACATCAGGAAAAGAAAAACATATAAATATTTTAAAACTAATTATTGAGACATCATAAGATTAATACAAGTTACCTTTGCCCTCTACAATTACAAGAGGTACTCAAAGTGGTTGCCATTAGCCTCCAGACATTTATTAATACAGCTGAAGTGTGCTGAAGTGTATGTACATTTTTTGGTGGAATATATATACATATACATACATACATCTCCATGGCTACTTAAGTGTGAAGGAAAAAAACTCAAAGACATTTGCAGATGAGATGTTGTAGGCAAATTTAGGCTACGTTAATCATTACTAGACAGGGGAATACCAAAATAAACCTTATGTGCAAATTCACAAGTAAGAAATATGTGCTAAAGTGCAGCACTTTGTTAAGTCGTCGACTTGGTTTTCAGAAGAAACTTCAATATAAATTCTTTCTTCTAGATTAGTGTTTCCATAAGTTCTCAGAAAACTGTTATCACTTCTGTATACAGACACACTTTTAATTTATACCCAAACAACACAAGCCTGAGTCAAAAAGGAAACCTAAAGAAGGAAGAAGTTTGTAAGAGGAGACATTTGAAAAAAAGCTAAGGTAGGGATCTGAAAACATTTTCTATAAAGGGACAAGTAGTAAATATATGAGACTTAACAAATCACCCAGACTCGTGCAATTTGGCCATCATAGTAGGAAGGCAGCCACAGGCATTACATCAACAAATTATTATGGCTGTGTTCTAATAAACCTTTATTTATTTAAAAAAAAAAAAAAGCAGAGGATCATTTCGGTCCTTGTCTGTGACTTGCCAACCCTGGACTTCAGTCAAGAAGTAAATGCAATAAGTTACATAGGGCATCACAGAAACAACTGCGTTAGGTGGTTTGTATACGTTGATCTAATCTCTCAGTAACACTGCACATTAGGCATTGTCATAATCTAGATTTCCAAATGATAAAATTGAGTTTCAGGTACAGCAAATTCCCTTCCCAAGGTCACACAGCTACTAACTTCTAGAGGCAAGATTCAAGCCCAGGTTTACAAATTTCAAAGTGTATATTCAGTTCTTAGAACCTACTGCTCTGCCACATAGTGAAGGGCAGTTAATATCACACAGCCATCATGAGTAACTATTCCTTCCAGGAAAGGCATCAACTCAAACTCCATTTAACACCAACCACATTTAGCAAGTAGAGAGGAACATGCAGTGGATGTAGAAAAGCTGCAAGGGAGCAACCAACACACACCCACACGTCCCAGCTGTAGATCAGTGCTCTCATGTCTTCGAGGCATGTAAATAATTTGTCCTCTATTTTTTCAATATTACCATATGACCGTTTCCCCTAACCAGTCTCACTACCATAGCCTGAAACTATACATCCTTAATTTTACAACCACGGTAATTTAATATTACAGATGCCATGTTGAAATGCCAACCACTCCCCATCACCTCCAGGACACCATCCATACACATGAGATCTTTCCGAGGTGTGGTCCCTGTTTGCCTTCCTAACTTCGTCTCTGCCTGTTCCTCCACAAGACCCAGGACTCCAGCCATGCTAAGTCCCTCCTGGTTTTTCCAAACTCCACTCCTGTCTCAAGGATTTGTACATTTTTTTCTTCTGTCCTGCAAGCTCTGGTTGCATTTCCATCTTCTAGCCCACCACCCATAACCTTCAGATTCCGTCTCAAATATTAACATTTCAGAGCCCTTGGCCACACACTCAGAATCTTTATCCCTAAAATAGAAAAGAAGTCTAGGGTTCTTTCTTCCTTACCCCCAAGATATTTATGAGGACTGCATGAAACTTCAATAAAACCCAGCTACTACCATAAACAGTAAAATAAATCACTGCAACAGCCTTTGGAATGAAGGGGCAACTGGCAACACCACAAGGAAAACCAGAAGATTGGGAACGGGTGGGGAGGGGGGCAATCGGGAGCGGGAAGGAGCCAGAACAGATTCTGCCTCCTGAAGAGTTATATTGGGTGATGGCAGCGAAGATACCTGAAGAGGCTGGATTGAGATGAGTGCAAGAGAGACTTTCAGCAGCCACACAATGCCAATGGGCATCATGGGATGTAGCCATATGGAATAAAGACCGGAAGGTATTATCTACTCTTTCATAGATCTTGGGCCAAGCTAGGTGGGGTGCAATTTGGCTCTCTAATGTCTGCTTAGAGAGTTCTATCTTTATTTTAGAAAATCATTTCTTATGGTGAACACTGAGGCCTTCCTTGCTTTTTCACTATGTGTGTAGCTGTGTAAACTCCATGGATGTTTCCTCAAACCAGATTCAGGAGCAGCAGAGTTACTGGATCACAGCTATTACCACTTTGACTTTCAAGTACCTTGGACCAATTCATTCTCTCACTAGCAATGTTTAAAATTCATTGTTTCCCCTGGCATCCTTCAACATTTTTAAAATTTTTCAAATCGGATGCACAAATTTATGCTTGCTTCAAATTTCTGTGTGAAGCTGCCTTGTTAAGTAAGATTTATGTAGGTCATATAACAGAGAGGCTATTTTTTAATACTTCGAAACCTCAAAATCCTCTATTTCATCTCTTTGCATCTCTATTTCTCCTATAATATAAATTATACATGCTGTAATTCTTTTTAAATTTTTAAATCATAAATTGCCTGTCTTTTGCCACTCTTTTTTTTAATTGGTTATACAGATTAGTAGGTTTCATTGTGGTAGAGTCGTACATACACATTAAACTTTTATCACTTTCAACCCCCCTACATCCCTACTTTCAGATTTTGAGGGGTTTCAATACACATATTATGCTCATATCCACCCTTTACCCACCCGTACGCGTACACTCTCCCTCTTATTCCCTTCCTCTTGTCTAAAAATAGTCTCCCTTCTACTTTTATGTCATCATTTTTAGATTCCACATATTAGGGAGGATACGTGATATTTGTTTTTCTGAGTCTGACTTGTTTTGTTCAACATGATGAGCTCAAACAGAGCCCATAATTATTCTTTTTTCAGAGCGGAGCGGAGGTTGCTGAGACAGGGTCTCACTGTGTAGCTCAGGTTGCCCTTGAAATCACTATGTACTCCAGGCTGGCCTTGAACTTGCAGTGATCCTCCTGCCTCAGCCTCCCAGGTGCGGGGATTACAGACATGTACCACTATGCCTTGCAGATCCCATAATTCTAAACATTTTTAAGACTTTATTGAGTTAGGCTTGGTGGAAAATGACTATAATCCTAACTACTAGGGAGACAGGTGGGAAGATGGCTAGCCTAGACAAATTAGTGAGACGCTCCCTGTCTCAAAAAATAAAGTGTTGGAGGTATAATTTAATAGCAGAGCACTTGCCTAACATACATGAGGCCTTCAGTTCAATCCTCAGTACCCTTTTTTATTTATTTCTTTTTTTTTTTTTTGAGACAGAGTCTCAATATGTAGTTCAGGGTGGGCTTGAACTCACTATGTAGCCCAGGCTGGCCTCAAACTCATAGCAATCTTCCTGCCTCAGCCTCCCAAGTACTGGGATTACAGGCGTGCACCACCATACCCAGCCTCAGTACCATTTGAAAAAAAAAAGTACTTGATTTTAGAGACTTGCAGATGAGTTGCTGAAAATTATCACTGAAAAACATGAACCCTGTTCTGTTTCCTATCTCATTTTGATAATATAGCCAAATCTGTACTATGTGTTTTAATTTGTCTTCAGTGAATGACACGAGAATTTTACCCAAAACAAAGAGTTTATTTGGGGAAGAGTGTTTAAGGATCTTCCTCAGTAAAACAGCATCAGCAGTTCCTCACTCTGACCTTTAAAAATATCTGTTCTTTGGAGCTAAACATAGCTAATCATTTCATCACACACCTAGATTATATCTATATTATTTCACCTCTTACTGCTCTAAAGTGTCGCTCATCCATATTTCAGTTCCTGTTACAAAACAGATAATTTGAGTTATCTACTCTTCTGTCAAATACAATGATTCTAACTTAATGAATCAATTTCTGAAAGTCTAACCTGATGGCTAAAATAATACAACTACAAATCAAAACTCCTCTTTTTTTCCATCAACCTCACTAAGTAAATAAAAGATTTTGTGTTTAGTTCTTCTTAGATTCTTATGTCCAAAAGTAACAGCTACTCCCAAGAGTTCAATCTGATATGTGAAATTCCTTATTTCTGAAGTTGTAAAACTCGGTGCAGAAATATTAGCAAATATATTTTGCCTCAATTTGGATATTTTCTTCATATTCTTCCTTGCCATCTCGCATACTGAAAAAGTAAACCCTGTAATCACTTTTTAAAATTACTTCAAACGTATTTTGACACAAAATAGAGGACCTAAAAAAAAAGAAGAAAGAAAACTAGCCACACTCGGTGGTACATGCCTATAATCCCACAATTCTGGGACACCAAGGCAGGAGGATTGCAAATTTGAGCCCAGCCTGAGCAATTTAGCAACACTCAATCTCAAAGTAAAAAGGAGGAGGGGTCTGGGAATATAGCTGAGTTCAAAGGCCCTAGGTTTAATCCTCAGTACCAGAAAAAAAAAAAGAAAAAGAAAACAGGTCATAATAGTATTGTACTGATGTCAAATTTCCTTGCTGTTTTAATCATTAATCATTGTTAATTATGATAATTATGCCTATTACCATTAACATTTACATAATTGTAGGCATAGCAATCAAATTCAATGCAAGGTCTTTGATTGGGTCCTGGATATAAAAAATAAAAAGCTCTAAATGACATGTGGATAATTGGAAAAATTTGAATATGGGTCATATGACAGATAATAGCATTTATTGATGTTAAAACTCCGTGATGTCATAATTGTGTTATAATTATGTAAAAGACTGACTTTATTCTTAGGAGATACATATTCAAGAATTCAGGGGTGACATTTGTCCTAAAGTCAGCAATATGTTTTCAATGATTCAGGAAAAAAACAGAGAAAGAGAGAGGAGGAGAGAAAATGGCAAGATGATACGGCCAATTAATCTTCATGATGGAAATATGGATGCTCATTGTATTATCTCAATTTTTGTATAGGTTAACATTTTCACACCCATGATGAATGTATGTATTATATATTGCAAATATATACTAATGAAATCTTTTAATTAAAAAATTTTAGGCCCAGTGTGGTGGTACACACCAGCAATCTTAGCAC
This sequence comes from Hystrix cristata, assembly GCA_004026905.1. Classification (NCBI taxonomy): domain Eukaryota; kingdom Metazoa; phylum Chordata; class Mammalia; order Rodentia; family Hystricidae; genus Hystrix; species Hystrix cristata. Next base: position 23,261 of record PVJO010015622.1, read on the forward strand.
TCAGGAGGCTGAGGTAGGATCGTTGTGAGTTCGAGGCCAGCCTGGACTACATAGCAAGACTTCGTCTGAAAAAAATAATTTTTAAGAAAAAAATAAAATAGTAAAGCTTTTCAGAAGAAAAATTCAAGAGAAAACAACTGTATTTTGTTAAGTAAGGCACATTTACATTATATCACATGTGTTGAGCTTAGAGGGACAGTATCTTATAAATCTAAAATAACCATTATGTATGTGATTGGAAGTGTTTAAGTGACTTGATATAAGTATTTAAAACATCGCTTTGCTATAGTGTACTACTTTTATAAATTTCCAAAATTGCCATTATGACACAGATATTTAATAGACTTCAAATACTCATCAGTCCTATAAGAAATTTCTCGAGCTCAGAAACAATTGTCTCAAACTGACCTATGCAAGAAATGTGATAGAACATCAGTGTGAATATTCTGACTAATCTAGATCTATATTCAAGCTCGATGAGGTGCACAAGAGAAATAATGTTTGAGCAGAACTAAAGACAACTCAAAGTCTACACATATATATCTTGTCTTTAATACACAAAAGCAGCCTTTCCTCAAATCTCCCAGATGACAATTTTGAAAGCTTTGTCACTGTGGATGATATTCACTTTGAAAATGTCCTGCCATATAAAACACCACCATTATAAACTCACTGAACCAAAAATTTGATGGTAAAATCCAACTGGAATGCACGGTGACTGTGTTTTTCTCTAAAATTCATCACCGTAACTGAGCTCAAGAGCTGTGTTGTCCCTGCAAAATTCTGCTTAAATTCTTAGGCCTTCTTTTGAAAATGCAGAAGCTAAACTAGTGTAGCAATTAGTACGAGAGGACCGAAATTTTTTACAGCAAAGAATTTTATCTAACCAGTAACAGATTTTAGATGAGCAAAGTATTTTAGAAATACACAAAATGTGGACATGAGGTTAAGAGAAGGAAGCGTCTGGCTACATTTATTGTCCAACTCCACTGAATGCTTGCTTTGTTTCATCTCTGATTTAGTAAGCTAGAAAAGCATTTTAGATGTCACAAGATTCCACCTGAGTTCTAATGATAAAGGGCTAAGAAAGTGTGAGACAAGAAATGAGAGGACATGTAAACAGAATCGTAGGGCCCATTGCCTCATTTTTCTTACCTTCGCTAAGCAGTCTGTCTGTTCCTTTGTTTCTGTAGAAACACACTAATTGACCAGATAGAGAAGGAGCCTGAGAGCACTGTGCAGAAACGTTTGCAAGTCCTTCACGGGTAGGCCCGGGAGTCTAAGCTGGTCAGCGCATTACTATTCTCTTTATAAGTGATCCTCTGGAAAAAGAGGTATTTTCGCTAAGTCCAATTTGTGCTAAAGAAGCAGCGGGAAGTCCCAGGAAATGAGGAGGTAATAACTGACAAACCCACATCGAGCTGCAGAATGGTGCTTCTTCCCCTTTTTTGAAAACTGAAACTTATCTATGAAACTGTTTCTTTTTTTAAAAAAATTATTTTAATGCTACACATTATGTAAGAACCCTAATGGACATAATTATTCTTCCTATGATAAATTTTTTGGTGACCTTCTTCCTAAAAGAGACCCACAGTCATATACGACCTCACAAAATTCTCATCGCTAACCCATTATTTTTTAAAGTATTCTCAATCATTTTTGTAATTTTTTAAGATTCAAATAAAAAGTTTTCTCTCCAATTACCAAAGGTCAAAACTTTAGTAATATATTATGTACACAAAGTTGTGGAGGACAGGCACTCTTATACACTGTCAATGAGATTGTAAACATATTTAGAGGACAATTTTCCAGTATCTGCCAAAATTTTAAATATTCATACAATGCAATTGTTAGAGTGAAATGTATTTATGTCCACTGATAGACAAGGATTTCTAAGATACATTGCTTAACAGGAACCCATATCCTAAATTATATTTTTAAGGTGTATATACACACACTTGTTTATTTAACAGGATATTTATTGTCTACATTGATGCACAAAAATTAAAAACAAACACTTGTCTTTCTAGAATGAGACTATATTTCATTCCATACCTTTTTGAAATTTCTATTATGTGTATGTTTTATTGTTTCATTTGACAACTAGTGTTTTTAAGTCACATTTAACTTTTTCTATTTTATGATCTAAATGAATTATAATCTATGTCTTTCTGGAGGACAGACAAGACTGTCAGCAAAATGGTCAGTTCTTCTTGCCTCTAAAAAGGGAAATTTTTAAAAATTAAGGTTTTCAAAATTGTTTAGCCGATTTACCCTAACAACTTCAAGTTAACTAACAAACAATAACATTTTATTCACTGTGCTTTTCTGCCTAACTCTGATCAAAGCTAATTCCCAAACCCTTAATTGGTGAGCATTTCATTTAGTGAGTGATGATTGTTTTGTTCAGTGGCTTATCTTAAAATCTAATCTTTAAAGTGTAGTAGCATTCTTATTTCTGTTAGTCTTTCCTGATTTTCTATACTATCTCAGGGAACATTACTTAGATCCAGTTGAAAAGTCACGTTCCTCCATATGAGCCATTTGAAACTACCACAGTAGTTGCAAATCTGACTTGACCTGCCACCACAAGAAACACCAGACTCATGGCCCAGAGGGCAAGTTCAGTTACAGTGCAACCCTATAAAATCAGGTCTAAGGATGTCTCCAGGCTGTGATGACCTACCAAGGATTTATCTGCGATCAAAAGGTTATAGCACCTTCAGGGCTAAACATTGTTTTGTTTAGCAGCCACAGCCATGTGGATACCCTAGAGCAGCGAGTTAGAGACCCATGCCCAAACTGTACCCCAAAACCCACTTATTTATCGCAAAGTGACAACACTGCAATTAAACCTGAATTCGGAGGTTTGGGATTAGACAAAACAACTGCTGGGGCGACTTGGCTCATATGCCCACAGAGAGGGTTTTGCAGGCCTGCTGTGTCACGTGTCCCATAGGTTCACCACCGCGGCCCTAGAGTCTTATCTACCTCCAGAAACACTCTCTGGTGAGATCCCCAAGAACTCACCTGAAAGTGCCATGACATCACAAATGTGCACTCATGCCATCTGCTCTGGGTTGACTTCAATTACATGCATTTCTTTATTCAAGTACAAAATGCAGAATTTACTTTACACTCATTCCTCATTTTGTCCCTTAAATTACTCCTTTTATAAAAATCATCCTTTCCAGAAAAAAAAATTGTAATCAATAAGTTGGCACTATGTGAAGGTAGCTTACCATTTCTGTTTTTATAAAACCTAAGCATATGAAATTAGCTTTAAACTGCTTTTTCTTGGCTGACTATAATAAAATAGAATTATATCCTTTGTAGCTGCAATCTTATTATATGATTTTCCATCAACTTCCTGGATGGTAGGTAAAAAGTAACTCCTTGATCTCAGTTCCTCTAAGTGGATATTATTCCTGTTATCCAATTACCTCTGCTGGTGTGAAATATATGTTCCAATTTATTTCCATTATGATATCATCCATGGCTAGCTCAGTCTCGATCTTCACCAGGCCTCCTTCACTTAGCTATCCTGCACTCACCTCTAACTGCTCTTATTAACGCTCTAAATTCCTCAGCAGTCAGCCTTTCTGTCACATCCTATTTGTCAATTTCTTGTCCCAGATAAAATCCATTTTTGCCTTTTCCTAGAGAAAGGTGTATGTAAGTATACGTTAAATATATATGTATTCATGCACGCACACAAAAACTGATCAGTTCACAAATTTATTCCATCAAACTTTACTATATCAAGGTAAATTCTGTCTTCCTAAACGTGCTCTTCAACCACTTACAATGCAGTTTTCTCTCTCAGTACCCCAATGACTCACCTTAAACTATGTTCTGAAAGTTCCAAAACTCCTCAACCCTCTACTCCAAATGGTTTATCTCACTTTATGTTCTTTTGGCATGGCTACAGTACTGGACACTGCTCATTAATTCTTTCTCTTTTTTTAGTTGTTTGTTTTGAAAATTTCATATAGTGTACATGATTTTTTTTAGATAGTAAACAGTGCAGAAGATACCTCGTGAAAATTAAACCTTTCTCCCTCGTTTCTAGGTCTTCCAAGCCCTTTATTTTTTATTTTGAAACATGGTCTCACTCTGCTTCCCCCAAAGCCAATCATTATTGTCAGCTTCCTGAGTATTGGTCCAAGTAGTACATGTATCGTCTTTTGTATACAAATGATATGACACTATCTATGCTATTCTGTACTTTATCTTCTTCTGTATAAAGTTTTCAATGTCAATATTGATCTCATCATTTTTAGTAACTATTTCCCCTTATAGAATATGTAATAATGTACCTAATCAATTCATTATTGATGCAACCCTTCATTTAAGAAATGAATTCTATAATAAAATAGAATTATATCCTTTGTAGCTGCAATCTTATTATATGATTTTCCATCAACTTCCTGGATGGTAGGTGAAAAGTAACTCCTTGATCTCAGTTCCTCTAAGTGGATATTATTCCTGTTATCCAATTACCTCTGCTGGTGTGAAAAATATCTTCCAATTTACCACTACCCAGTTGATTTGTCTTTGCACCCTATTAGTTATTCTACCTTCTCACTTTCTAATCTCCTTCATTGGTTTCCTGTCAACCACTGTGTGGGGGCGGGGGGTACTAGAGATTGAACCAAGGGCCTTCACACTGAGCTACATTCTCAGCTTTTTATATTGTGTTTATTTCTGAGACAGTCTCACTAAATCACTAAATTGCCCAGGCTGGGTTTGAATTTACCATCCTCCTGCCTCAGCCTCCAAAAGTGCTGGGATTGCAGGCATCATCATGCCTGGCTTCATTTATCTCCTAGAACTGAAATTCCTAGTCTTTCATTTTCTTTTCTTTCTCCATTCTCTTCAATTTCATCCTTGCCACACCTCCCATTATCTTCTTTGGAGACCCGTATCTCTCTATCTCTAGGCCTGATGTCTGTGTCTTATGATCTCCAGAATTTCATTTATGGGCATTTGACTACTTCACATAAAGAAGGCCAAATCTTTAATCTTTTGGCCCCTAAATCACATCCTCATTTATCTTTATGGCATTACCCAAGCTTACCACCTTGAAATTCTAATTTCGTTTTATCCTTGATCTCTACAAATGATTAGTCACCAGTGACTGCCAACTCAATAAAATACGAGTCATTTATAACTGAATTTGATTTGTGTCTCTAAGAAAAGTAAACAACAAAGTACTAGTGCTCAAATGACAGTACATAATGATATAAAAATAAACTTTTTATAGCAGTGTACAATATAACATCTTTATAAATGCCATCATCTCTTCCTGTATTCATTTTCACAGTTCATCTTAATAATTTTTATAATCACTCTTTCCTACAGACATAATTATAATATTGTATATAAGGCTTTAATATACTTCCTCTGCAGAAGATTGATTTTAATTGACATTCTGTAAAATTAACATGAACCCATTAGAATTTAGGAACATACTACATATCCCATAGAGTAAAATTAATATGACATTTAAAAATTCTTAGTTATACTTCAGTAGGTTTAATTTATACCAAAGAAATTCATAAGGTAAGCTCCAGCAAGTAATGCTTATCTTGAGGACAGGATGACAGATTATAATTGCTTTATTAAATACAAAATTCCGAATTCCTATGAAGCTGTAATAGCTTGTTGTGCACTAGAGATTTTGTTATTTGGGATATAATTGATTGTAATGTATACTGTTTGCTCTTGAACAACTCCCATTTTCCACCTCAGAGAGATTTTCATTTCAGCATCAAACAATATGATTACTGCATTTGTAAAGTTTCTGAAGCATTTTAAAATTCTTTCAGCTGAAAAATGATTTTAAAACGAAATATGATATAAATTAAAGGGGTGAATTGAATTTAATGCCAGACATTTGATTTCAAAGCCATGTACAATACACAGAATAGCTCGTGCTTGTTGGCTATTACCCTTTAGTTGGCCTCAATCAGAGATAGTACAGCAAGTAACTGAATGCTTCAGGAATTAGCAATCCCACAAAATATTTTGGTTTCTGGTTTCTAATTGTCATCTCTTGCTTTTATTGACACTATCTGCTTTAGTGATCTAGCAAACATCCCTTACACCAAAACTCAAATCTCTGTCATTAACTCTAAATTAACGACTGGGAATACTTGACACAGTCTTTGCTAAAAGTGCTTGTTTCTTTTAGGCCCATTTATACAAACTTCTGTCTTTCCTAGTTTCCCAGTTTCCTATGTATCCTTTCCTTACAGCACATGCCTGTAATCCCAGCACTTGGGAGGCTGAGGCAGGAGGATCGCCCTGAGTTTGAGGCCAGCCTGGGCTACATAGTGAGTTCAAGTCCAGCCTATACTACAAAGCGAGACCCTGTCTCAAAAAATAAAATAAAATCATGATAGAGAGCTACAAAGAAAAATGTCTCCCAGACATGGTGGCACACGCCTGTAATTCTAGCTACTCGGGAGGCTGAGAAAGGAAGATCACAAGTTTCCAGCCTCAGCAACTTAGTGAGATCCTATCTCAAAATAAAATATTTTAAAAAGGGGCTGGGGATGTAGCTTACTGATAGAGTGTACCTGAATTCAATTCTCAGTACTGAAGAAAAAAAAAAAGGCTCCTCCCCTAAACCCTTCATTTCCACTCTCAAGAGGAAAACATTGTTTTTTCAATATTATGTTTATTTTGTCTGATAGAATTAAGGTTTTTTGTTTTGTTTTTTGCTTTGGTTTGGTTTTGTTTTTGGTGCAGGGATCGAACTCAGGGCCTCCTGCTTGCTAGGTAAGCACTCTAACCACTGAGCTAAATCCCCAGGCCCTGGAATTAAGTTTTCATTATAGATCTTAACAAATTTCCAATGTGAGCCTTGTTGAAACATGTTATATTTAAAGAAATGTTCCACATAGAATTATTAATATTTTGCAGCATTTTAACATTGAGATCTATACTTGATCACTATTATATTCAATTCAAAAAATACTTATTGACATTTATTACGAGCCAGTTATAAGGCATTTAACAGACAAAAACTGCTAAGGTTCGAGTCAGGGCTGGTGTCATATGCCTGTAATCCCAGCACTCTGGGAGGCTGAGGCATGAGGACTGGACCACAAGTTCAAGCCCAGCCTGGGTAACTTAGCAATATCGTAAAGAAATTTTAAAAGGGCTGGGGATGTATCTCAGTGTGAAGATCCTAGCTTACTGAAAAAAAAAAAATAACTACTAAGATTCAACTCCTAGCTTCAAAGGGCTCATAGTTTAGCAGCTCCTGTATATCTCTAACCAGGAAAAAGAATGGTGCAGCAGACAGGAAATTACTATTTAATACTGATAGTGACTTCTTCCCATTTCAACAGAAGAGAAAACGTCGGAATTTTAGGGTATATTCTCTTCAAGCAAATTTCACTTCTCCACTGTGATTCCCATAAACCACTTTTTATTCGCATTCCGAGGTAATCCATGAACCTTTCTTTGGATCTCTTTGCCTCCTTACAATTCATAAGGAAATAGTGTTATATTTACACTGCTTTTATCCTAAGTACAAGACAATTAAACCAAGAAAAACTGGTTCTCTAACATTCGTCCCTCTGACTTTGGGCTAAGGAGTCAGCCGCAGAACTCATTCATCCAGGTCAAATCTTTAAAAGGTCTCAACTATGAAACTTGAGCACCTTGACAAAAGGGACTAGTGTCTCCACACAAGAGTACCTTGCTGCCAGGCTCAGCGGCCCATACCTATAATCCCTACTACTCAGGAGGCTGAAGCAGGACGATCATAATATCAAGGCCAAACGGCAATTTAGCAAGACTCTGTCTCAAAATAAAACTTTATGTTTTTATTTTATTTATTTTTTTTTTTTGTGGTGCCGGGGATTGAACTCAGGCCCTTGTGCTTGCAAGACAAGCACTCTAATCACTGAGCTAAATCCCCAGCCCCAAAACTTTATGTTTTTAAAACAAGGTTTTGCTATGTAATTCAGGCTAACCTCAAACTAGTGGCAATTCTCCTGCCTCAGCCTCCAGAATGCTGGGATTACAGGTGTGTGCCACCACACCCAGCTTCAAATAAAATTTTAAAAAAGGGCTGGGGTGTAGCTTAGTCGTAGAGCACTTACATAGCATATTCAAGGCTCCGGGTACCATTTCCAGTACCACAAACACACACACACACACACACACACACACACACACGTACATTACTTTGTCAAACAATTAACAACTCTATCTTGATTCCTTTAAATTTTAAAGTCAGTTATACAACAAAATCTCACATTGAAAAGTAGCAGCCCAGGGAAAATTTTAAGATATATATAGTACTTGAACTTCGGTGGGGTCAACTAAGTTGAATAATACATTTTAGTAATCAGCTTTTCCCTGCAGATTTGTTTCCTGACACTTGCGCCTGGGACTGGTACATTTAATAACTATCTCCAGTGAGTGTTATGATTAGGCAAGTTTAGAAAACATTACCATAGGGCAGTGATGGCGAACCTTTTAGATACCCATCGCCCAAACAGCAACCCAAAACTCATTTACTTATTTATCACAAAGTGCCAACACTGCAATTAAACCTGAATACTGAGGTTTTAGTTCAGAAAAAAAACAACTCAATGAGATTGTGGTAGAGAAACCTCACAATGGGGTTGCGGTAGAGTGCTTGCCTAGCCAGTACAAGGCCCTGAGTTCCGTCCCCAGCACCAAAAGAAAAAAAAAGAAAAGAAAAGAAAAAGAAACACAAAATAACAGGGCTTTCAACGCTATAAACAGCTTTTTATTGAAAGGTAACTTTGGGTTTGATGCGCTTTTGCACAATTAATGTGATCTTTGCTGTTGTGTGCATGCTGATAATTTGTCAGTCCTCAGTGGGGGCGCCTTGGCTCTTTCTTCCTTTAGTTCTCACTGAGCTAAAATCCACAGCTCCTTTTCAAGATTTTTTGTTTTGAAACAGGGTCTTGCTAAATCATGAAATTGTCCAAACTTGGCTCTAACATCTGATCCTTCTGCCTCAATCTCCCAGACTGCTGGAATTATAAGTGTGAGCCACTACTCCCAGCTGTTTTGTTTTGTTTTGTTGAGGCAGAGTTTTGATATATAGCTCAGGCTGGCCTTGAACCAGTGGCTATTCTCCTGCCTCAGCCTCCCGAGTACTGGGATTACAGACATATGCCACCATGCCCAGCTACATTTGTGTTTTTAAAACCTCCTATTATGTTTTAAATATGAAGTGTCCCATAAAGACTTATGTATTGAGGATGCTAACCTCGCCAAAGGATTAATCCACTGATGAGTTCATAGTTGAGTGGGCCATTAGGGGGTGGGGCCCAGTTGCAGGAAGTAGGTCACTGTGGACATGCCTTTGAAGATTATATCCTTTCCCCACCCCTTTTCTCTCTATCTGGCTCTTCCTCTGCTCTCTGTGTCCTGGCTGTCATGAAGTTAGCAGCTTTCCTCTGCCATAACGTCTCTGCCTTGGAGCCATCTGACCATTGACTGAAACCTCTGAACCCATGAGCCAAAGTAATTCTCTCTCCTCCTTTAAATTCTGGGTATTAGGTAATTGGTCCCAACAACAGAAGGGTAACTAATACAATTCCCTGACAGTTTCTAGAGATGAGACATTATCATGTCAGAAATAAGGATCTAAAGCAGCAATCCTTTTTTTGTTTTGTTTTGTTTTGTTTTTTGGTGCCAGGGATCAAACTCAGGGCCTTGTGCTTGCAAGGCAAGCACTTTAACCACTAAGCTAAATCCCCAACCCTTAAAGCAGCAATTCTCAAGCTACTGGGCATCGGTGTCCCTTTACATATATAAAACTTCAGGAGAACATCAAAAGAGCTTCTGTTTTAGTGGGTCACATTCATATTTTTCATAAAAGAAATTAAAAACAAGAAAATTTTTAAAAATGTATCGACTCATTCGATTGGTTCACTTTCCCAACATTGAGACACTACACTGGATACTCAAAACCTAAAGGAAGAAACATTGAATTTGGCCCATGGTTTCAGAAGATCCAGTCCATGGTCAATCAGCCAGCTCCAAGGCAGAAATATTATGGTGGAAGGGCCTAGGAAAGCAAAGCCGCCCCATTCATGGCAGCCAGGAAGCAGAAGAGCAGAATAGCACCATAGTTAAAGGGGCTGGGAACCAGATATAGACCCCAAGACTACTCCTCCATGACACACCCAGACATACCATTCCCCAGGGTGGATCTGAAAGTCAATCAATTTGAAATTCTACCCTAACTGCCACATTCATTTAAGATTCACAATAACAGACCCATTATATGGTAATATAAACAAGGCAGGTTTAATTTTTTAAAAAACTTATTTTCAAATAAATAGTAAGAAGACTAGCATTGTTTTATAGTTTTAGAAATCTCTTTATATTCTGGCCTACAGTGGACAGCTAGATTCTGCATGTAATCTATAGGGATATGTTGTTTGGTTGAAGAATTCAGCTTGAACTTTATTTTTAAAAATGTAGCCTCACAGAGATATAGAGTTGGGAAGGGGAAATATTATTTGTTTCTTTGTGTGTTTGTTTGTTTGTTTATGACACTGGGAATTGAACCCAGGGCCTTCACATTGAGCTACACCTCCAGCCCTTTTCTATTTTTTATTTGAGACAGGGTCTCCCTCAGTTGCTAAGTCGCCCAAGCTGGGCTCAAATTCATGATCCTCCTGCCTCAGCCTCCCAGAGTGCTGGGATTACAGGCATGTGCTACTGGGCCCAAAGAATTTTTGATATCATACAATATGTCACATTATAAAAGAAGGGAGGGAGATGACCAAGAGATGGAGGGAGGGTTTGGGAGGGGAAGGGGACATAAGATGAATTAAGGTGTGTTATGTAAATGTACAACCCCCCCCCGATTATTGTAATCATTATGTGTTGCAAATATGTACTAATGAAAATTAAAATTTTAAAAATTAAATTTAATAAAAGGAAGGGAAGGTCTGAATAACTCAGAGAACCAACATTTTTTTTTTCAAATAACCAATTCATGATGTAAACTCTTACATGGGTAGAAGATACATCCAGAATATAAATTAAGGGCAGTGGAGTTTAATGTAGCAGAGTATGAAAACATCATCGATGGTTGCACATGAGAAGCAACCTTTAAACCAGGAGCAGTGGTGCACACCTGTAATCCCAGCACTCTGGAGTCTGAGGCCAGCTGGGGATACATGGTGAGTTCAAGGCCAGCCTGAACTACATAGGAAGACCTTGTCTCAAAAAAAAAAAAACAAAAACAAAAACAAAAACAACAACAACAAAACCTTTAAGAAATTACCATTTGTCAGGGCTGGGACTTTAGCTCAGTGGTTAGCATGCTTGCCTCACAAGCACGAGGCCCTGAGTTCGATCCCCAGCACCAAAAAAAAAAAAAAAAAGAAATTACCATTTGTCATGTTTGGTGGTGTGTTGAAGAATATTCACAGTCATCTGAAAAGAAAAGAAAAAACAAACAAAAAACATAGTTTGTCAAATGTTCTTTGAAGTAAAGATGGTATTTCATGAAGAAAGCTGCTAGTTCATCTCTCAATTCACTCAAATATTTTTTCTGGGGGCATCTATTCTAGTTCAGTATGCAGCAGAAGTGCTTTGTGTGAGCATCACATCTGAACACGAATAATATTTTTTAAAATTAAAAAAAATGAAAATCAGCGCTGGGGACTTAGCTCAGTGGTTAGAGTACTTGCCTAGCAAGTGCAAGGCCCTGAGTTTGATCCCCGGCACAAAAACAAACAAACAAAATATAAATATATATATATATATATATATATATATATATATTCTATAAAGTACACACAAAAGTTGGGAACAGTGGCACATGCCTGCAATCCCAGCACTTGGGAAGCTGAGACAGGAGGATCACTGCAGATTTCAGGCCAGCCTGGGCTATGTATCAAGGCCAAAGCCAGCCTAGACTATACAGATAAACTCTGCCTCAGGAAAAAAAGTGTATTCAAGGGTTTAAGATTAATACAACTAACAATTTCTGACCACTGAGCTAAATCCCCAGCCCCCATCAAGGATGTTCTTAAGTGAGATTCCTTTTTACCATAAGTTTTTTTTTTTTTTAGTGGGAGTAATAAATATACAATGACTACTGTAGACTATGGTACTGCTGCCTTGATTCATGCTAAGGAGCTAGAAATTTTTTTGATTGCTTTTGTACCATCAGTACAAATGTCAATAGAGAAAAAAGGCAAATAGTATTGTTACAGGGTTTTGAGGGTACTGGAGTCGCCTTCGGGAGGTGATTTCTAGATTCTTTCTGTCCTGAGCAAAGAACTGGTTAGGACAAGTGCAAATGGTAACAAAGTTTTATTAAAGGTAGGAAAAGAAACAGACTCTGCAGAGAGAGTTTGGGGCAAGTAAAAGTCGGAAAAGAAATATACGCTACTGGGGATTTAGCTCAATGGTTAGAGTGCTTGACTTGCAAGCACAGGGCCCTGGGTTTGATCCCCAGCACCAAAAAGAAAAAAAAAAAAAAAATCAAGAACTACACCCTACAGTATGAGGGTGGGCCATCATGTAAGAGAGAACACAGTGGCCACAACTCAATGTGAACTGTCCTTTTTGTATCATCCACTCCTTAGGCTGACCTCAGGTCTGGGCCATCCTATTGAAAACCTGCTGGAGTTCTCATGAGAAGTCCACATGCAGGGCTTTGGGAACTGCTCTGGGCATGTGTCCTGGGATTCTGTAATTAACAGGTCTCACCTACTTCCTCAGCCAGCTTTGCCATGCCGTAATCTCCTGGGTTAGTATCTTGGTATTATTATGAAAATGGTTTTAGCCTTATGAACCTCGTGAAAGGGGCTTGGAAACCACACTTTGAGAATGGCTGAACTAATAGAACATAGAGTGGTATTAACAAGAAAAAATGGATGAGAAAGTTAAGTGTGCATTTTCCTACTTATTGCTGAGATTCACTATCATTCACAGAGTAGGAGTTGTTTCTATTTTACAGATAAGTAAATTGAAGCTCAGGGCGCTTAAATAATTTTCTAAGGTCAAGCAAGAGCTTGGATTTAATGCATGTCTTCCTGAATTTAAATTTATTCTGTTGTTGCTATACCAAGTCATCTTCCTTTGCTTGAACAGTTCAGGGTTTAAATAATACCTACTAAAACATACTGAGCACTTACACACTGAAAACTGTTCTCAAAACTCCTAAGGCATTAACTCATTTAACCCTCCCAACAGGTGGGTACCCACATCAGCTCTATTTTAAACAAGGAAAATAAGACCCAGAGAATTTGTACAGCCTTCCCAAGGCTGCAGAGCTAAGAACTATGGAGCTAATGTTCTAACCCAAAGGACAGGTTTCAAAACCATTTTTGTTTGTTTGTTTGTTTGTTTGTTTGTTTTTTGAGGGGAGGGGAAGTCAGGGTTTTCATAAGTAGCTCAGGCTGGCCTCAAACTTGTGATCCTCCTGCCTCAGCCTCCCCAGTGCTGAGATTACAGGTATTGGCCTCTATGCCCAGTATTCAAAACCATTTTACTAAAACACCTCTTAAGTATAAACAGTAATGAGAAATCTCAAATAAAAATAAAACTTTTTTATATATGTGTATATATATAACTGTTATATTTGTAATCATTACTTAAATAAAAGAACTGCTTAAATACTTTTGACTTTTTGAATCTAAAGTGATACTGGTTTATTTGTTTCATTTTCTCAAAGAGAGGCAAAGCCACGTGTGGAAAAAAACCCTCTTAAATGTGTGGAAATTTAAGCAAGAAGTTCATTCACAGGAATCACTAAGAATAGTCTTAGAAGGGGCCTGGTTCAATTTACATTTTTAGACTTTTGAGATCAGGATGTGGTGATCAAGTGTGCAGATGGGAAAATGATGCGGTCTGTGTCACACTGAGCGTATGACAGATACCCGTCTAGATCACACCTGTTCCTGGAGAAGACCAGGGCACTGGAACAATCGCAGGTGTAACAGTACAGCCATTTCCTTTGCCATTCACCACCACAAGAATTAGTTGTCTTGGGGTCTATTTCCTTTTTTTAAAAAGTAATGGTAATGGTATTGGTACTCAAAGACTAAAATAGGCTATGAGTTAGTTTCCACGAGCTTTCGCTAGCAGCCCTTCATTTCTCCAGCCAACCCAAACCTTCTCATCTTCTAGGCTCTTACCTATGAAAAAGCCTGAAAGAGCAAACAATCCCAGACTGGTCTTGCCCATATTTGGGGTTGAGAAATAGGAGTTGCTCTCCTGTCTCCTCCTCCCCACACTCTACACCCCACCATGGACTCTTACACTACTTTCCCTCCATGCCTACAGCTTTTCTGTCTCATTTCCTGAATTCTGACTGTTCTTTCTTGCCTTTCCCAGATAAAAGGAGGGTGGAGTGTCTCTGCAGGAAGGGAAGGGACTCTTAAACCTTAAACCATGAAAACTCTCCTTGGTCGGCCACAGTATTTACCAAGAAAAGAGTAGAAATTTCTGTTCTACAACTAAGGATTCCAAGCTTTTCAGCTTCCTCTCCTCTCCTCCTCCTTCTTTCTTTCCCTTCTTCTCTCTCTCTTTCTCTCTCTCTCTTACTCTCACTCACTCTCTCCACCCCCCATTTTCCCTTTCCCCCTGAGGTTTCAGTCTCTGCTCATCCCATCCAAAAGCTCCCCAGTAACATAAATGAAAAAGGAAGGACACCCAACCTGTTTTCTCCACAGAAACCCTCTTTTTCCCAGGCACATCTACTCTTTCATGCCCACTCCAGCCCCTCAGCTCCAAACCCAATATGAGTTTCTCCCTTCTGAAGCCTTCCTACTCTCCGTTACAAATTTCTACTTCCTTCTGGACACAATGCACACACCTATAATCTCAACTATTCAAGAGATGAGACAGGAGGACGGCAAGTTCGAGGTTGGCCTGGGCAACACGATGAGACCATGTCTCCAGAGACAGAGAGAGAAAAGAGACTCTGTTTCCCAACCCTAGAACTCCAATTCCTCCCCAGATGGACTCCACTGGGAGCTTGGAACTTGAAAGTTCTAGTTTCCCAGTTAGAGCTGCCTCAGGGGTCAAGAACCTTTATAGGCATTTTCCCAGGAAGAACTGCTACACCTCTTGGTTCTGATCTACAATTCTCTTAGCAGAGATGCCACCTCCGTTCTGTTTAAGTTAGCTTTTCTGCTCTATCAAGGTACCATAACTACATGTCTATCCATTCATTCATTCATTCATTCAGTGCATAAGTTTTGAAGACAGACCTGCCTAAAGAACTGTGTCAGGCATTGTACAAAACAGAGGTCCTACTTCCATGAAGATCAGTCTACACATCCAATCTGAAGACTATCATCAGGATAAGTCCCCACTCCAATGCAAGAATTATTGCACAAAGGATAGCCTGAGCCCCTCAGAAGGTTGGCAGAAGACCAACATTAGAAAGCTGGGAGCAGCCATTAACTCCCCCAGGATTTCTCTCCTGTATGGAAAGAACAGAGGAAGGCCTGTGAGAAGATAACTTGAGCACAGCACTGCGCTAGGAGAGGTGCTGAATGGGGGTTCTGGGAGAGTTTGAGTGGAATCTTAGAGAGGGGAGATTGAGACCCTTCTGTTATCTGTCTCAGCATGGTGAGGAAGTCACCACAAGCAGAGCCACAGAAAAGAGGCCCAGCCTGAGCCTGCCATGGTGGCACATACCAGCACATTGAGTGGTTGAGGCAGGGGGATCGGAAGTTTGAGTCCCACCAGAGCAACTTAGTGAGAGCCTGTCTCAAAACAACAATAAAAAAGGCCTGGGGGTGTACCTCAATGCAAAGGCCCTGGGTTCAATCCCTAGGGAGGGAGGAGAAAGAAAAGAATGAGGAGAAGGAAGGGGGAGGGAAGAAGAGAGGGAGGCGGGGGAAGGGGAGGGGAAGAGAAGAGGGGAGAGGAGAAGAGAAAGAAAAAGAAAAGTAAAGAGCAAAGCAAAACAAAGCAGACCTGGCCTGGCCTTGAGAGTCTCCACACATCAGGCCTCCAGCTGTGAGAGGCAGGAGAACCAACTAGAATAGCAAGTGGGCAAACAGGCCAGGAGGATGTTCTGTGAAGGAAGCATAAACCCAGGATCCCATCTAGCAGAAATTTCCCCATTTCCACACATACAAAGCAGAAAAAAAATCAGGGAGTCTTGAGGATTTCAACAGTTCTTGGTCATTCCCTACAGTCTTCTCTTTGCTTTCCTATCTCTAGTCACTGGCCTCAGCCGTTCCCATTCCTCCCGGCCTCCCCTCTTCCCCGCTGGAACTGAATGACCCCTTCCCCACCATCCTCCAGGCTTTATCCAGTTACATTCACTCACTCCACACCTCTTGTTCTTTGCCTAATCCCCGTTCACTGTGCCTCTAGATGATTGCAGTGATGAGGATCACTCAAAATGTATTACCTTAGGAGTTGGTTGGGGGAGTTGGAGATTTAGCTCAGTGGTAGAGCACTTGGCTGAGTTCAATCTCCAGCACCAAAAAAAAAAAAAAAAAAAAAAATGGATTACTTTAAACCAGGCGTGGTGGGGCCCACCTATAATCCCAGCACACAGGAGGCTGAAGTAGGAGGATTTTGAGTTCAAAGCCACCCTGGGCTATATAGTAAAGCCTTGTTTCAAAACAAACAAACAAAACCCCCAAAATGAAAAAACATTACCTTCTCCTTAATTATTTGTTTTAACTAATATTGCTCAAAAAGGGAGACTGCCACTTTAATAGTTCTTTCCACCTAATAAAAGTTGAAGAAGTTTCAGCCAAATAAAATGTAACAGATAAGATCTAATGTAAGTAAATAAAAAACAAATAAACAAGGTAGAAAGTAGTGTTTTCAGTAGGTTAGCTGTTTACATGGGATTAGAGACACAAACAGTTCTAAAAGCACCACCTCTGGGAGGGTGTGCAAGAAATCGTATAGCCTTTCATGCCCTTTGAAACATAATGTGTGTGTGTTACTTTTTCCACAAAAGATAAATTTTTTTATATAATATTATACCATTAAAGAACAGTTATTAAAAAAAAAAAAACAAAGAACAGTTATTGAACTGGGGATTTAGCTCAGTGGTTAGAGTGTTTGCCTTGTAAGCACTAGGCCCTGAGTTCGATCCCCAGCACAAAAAGAAAGAAAGAACAGTTATTTTAGCTGGGCATTGTGGTGCATGCTTATAATCCCAGCACTCAGGAGGCTGAGGCAGGAGGATTGTGGTGAGTTTGAGACCAGCCTGGGCTACATAGTGAGTTCAAGGCCAGCCTGAATTACAAAGCAAGACCCTGACTCCAAAGAAAGAAAAAAGAAAAAAAAAAAAGAAGAAAAGGAAAGTTATTTTCTACCTACACAATAAAGATATAAAGAAGATCAGGAGCTGGGGATTTAGCTCAAGCAGCAGAGCACTGGCCTAGCAAGTGGAAGGCCCTGAGTTCGATTCCCAGCTCCAAAAAATAAAAGATATAAACAAGATTATTAACAGAAATGTTTTTCTATGTAGATAGCCACCAAAATTTAACATTAATAACCTTTGAAAGATAATGTGTTTATTTGCACTTTCTTGCTCTCTCTAGGTTGCTTGCTTGCTTGGTTGCTTCTTTTTGTGGTGCTGTGGAATGAACACACAACCTTCACACTGAGTAACATCCCCAGTCCTTTATTAATTTTTTTTTTATTTTGAGATAATGTCTCCCTAAATGATTAAGTGGCCCAGGCTGGGATTGAGCTTGTGATTCTCCTGCCTCAGCCTTCCAGAGTGCTAGGAGTACAGCCTTGTGTCACCACACCTGGCTTTTGAAATTTCTATCTTTTTTTCTTTTCCTATTATCTGTCTTTTATTTTGCTCTTTACAATACTTATATTTGAGTGTCTCATATAAGAGAAGTGATGCAATATTTAAATTTGTGTGTCTGATTTATTTCACTTAATATCATGGTTTTAAGGTGGATCCATTTTCCTACAAATGACTCAAATTTATCCTTCTTTATGGCAAAGTAGTACTCCATTGTGTGTAAATGCCACATTTTCTTTATCCATTCATCTGTTGATGGACACATAAGCTGCCTCCAAAATTTAGGTATTATGAATAGTGCTGCTATGAACATGGGTATACATGTTTCAGTGTATTATGATTTTTATAACTCTTTCAGGAAGATACCCAGAAGGGGAATAGCTGGGTCAAATGGAATTTCAAATTTTAGTCTTTTGAGGAAATCTCCAAACTGATTTCAATAGTGATTGTACTAATTTACATTCTGAACAACAATGCAGAAGGGTTCCTTTTGTCCCACAGGCTCACCAGCATTGAGGGGGAAGAGTGCTGGGGATCAAACTCAGGGCCTTGCACTTGCTAGGCAAGCACCCTACTACTGAGCTAGACTCCCAACCCCTGATTTTTTTTTTTTTTTAGTATTTATGTATTCCTGATATCAGTGCTGTCTGAGGACTATCTGGCAAAAAAAAAAATTTCCATTGCGTAGGTTGTCTCTTCACTTTGTTAGTTGTTACCTTTGCTGTGCAGAAGATTTTTAATTTAATATCATCCCATTGTTGATTCTTGGTATTATTTCTTATAGGCTGTTGGGATTCAATTCAGAATGTCCTTGCCTATGCCTATGTCTTCAAGAGTTTTACCCATATTATCTTCCATCAGGTTGAGCCCTTCTGGTATTAGTTTAGTACATGGTGAGAGATACGGGCCTGGATTGAACCTTCTGCATGTGGATAGCCAGTTTTCCTGGCACCCAGTTTTCCAGCTTGAATTTTTGGCCCCCTTGTCAAAGATCAAGTAGCTGAACGTACCTAGAGTTTTTTCTGTATCCCTCACTCAGATGCATTAATCCACTTCTCTGGTTTTTTTGCCTAGCATGATGCTGTTCTATCACTGTAGTTTGGTAGTACAAATTAAAGTCCTGGATTGTGACACATCCTGCCTTACTCCTGTTAGCCAGGATTGCTTTTGCTATTCTGGATCTCTTCTGGTTTCATATGAATTTTAGGATTATCTTCTCTAGTTCTGAGAGGAATGTTGTTGATATTAGGATTGGGATGGCATTCAATTAGTATATCAGTTTTGGAAGTCAGGCCATTTTAACACTTAGTGGTTTTCTTCCTCAATCTGCAGTGTTGGAATCCAGAAATCCACGTAGCCTTACATCTTGTGGGTTTTGAGATCCCCCTCCCCTACTCCAGAGGCTCAGCTGTTTACCCCAGATTGCAGTGGGAATGTCCAAGCTGTGACGTGGTGACCCTGCTCCTGTGAGTAGATGAGGAAGGCAATTAAGCCCCAGATCTGTGCTAGATATAGGCAGCAGGGCAAGGGCTCAGGTACTCAGTACCGGCCCTTTCAGACTCGGTGCAACTCAAGCTGGAGTTGGCCTTCCGCCATGGGGGACAACGGGCTCTCCCTGGAACCCGCATTGCTAGCCAAGTCCTCTGCCTCTGTTTCTCTCTGGGGCCAGAGAGAGAGTCCAGACTGTTTCATTTCTTTATCTGCACTATGGTCAGTTGCTCAAACTTCTCTGTAGCTTTTAGTTTTCCTGTCAGTTCCTTCCTGATTCCCAATGATCTACTTCCCTTTTTTTCTTCCCCAAGTTGTTATTTTCCAGGATCTGGATTCTAGTTCTCAGAGAGCGCTGCCACGCACCACTCCACCATCTTGATTCTCTATTAAATTTTCTATTTTTATAGTGAATATGCTTTACTTGTATATTAAAAATAAAATTATTGGGGCTGAGGATTTAGCTCAAGTGGTTAGCATGCTTGCCTAGCAAGCACAAGGCCCTGAGTTCAATCCCCAGCACCAAAAATAAATTAATTAATTAAATAAAATAATTGAAAATTTGCCACATATGAAAGACAAAATTGACTGGGGGTTTAGCTCAGTGGTTAGAGCACTTGCCTAACAAGCACAAGGCCTTGAGTTTGAGCCTCAGCACACACACACACACAAAAGACAAAACTGTAGAAATTCAAGAAACAAGAAAGAGCCAGGCATGGTGGCACACAACTGTAATCCCAGCACTAGGGAGGCTGAGGCAGGAGGATTACTGCAAGTTCAAGGCCAGCCTGAAATACATAGTAAGACCCTATCTCAAAAAGTAAAAAAAAAAGGGCTGGGGATTTAGCTCAGTGGTTAGAGTGCTTGCCTAGCAGGCACAAGGCCCTGAGTTCGATTCCTGGCACAAGAAGAAGAAGAGGAGGAAGAGGAAGAAGAAGAAGAAAAGAAAAAGCAGCTTTCCTTGCAAGCAGAAGCCCCTGAGTTCAATCCCTAGCTCCAAAAAAAAAGAAAGAAAGAAAGAAAGAAAGAAAGAAAAAGAAGAAGCAAAGGAAAGTAGGTAAGAGACTACTCAGAGAACAATACCATACACTTTTCCATACATTCTTTTTTCATACGTTCTTTCTTAATAGCTGCTCAATTTAAAGACGAAACTATTTTCTATTATTTATCCACTTAATATATTGAAGGCCATTTTGTTGTTGTTGTTATTGTTCTTGTTTGAGACAGTCTTGCTATGTAGTTCAGGCTGGAAATGAGCTCACTATATAGCCCAGGCTGGCCTCAAACTCATGACAGTCCTCCTGCCTCAGCCTCCCAAGTGCTGGGATTACAGGTGTGCACTACCATGCCTGGCTTTGAGGGCCAATTTTTTACCACATTTACACACACATAACATACACTAACGTCCATCCAGACATTCTCAAATTTCCAAGAGACCTGAGATAAGAGATTTCCTTCTGTAGAACATCCCTTTCCAAGTATAACTAAAATATAAATACCTTTGGCCCACTGCCCAGACTAGGTCAAAATCTGATTTCAGGAACTCTGCCTCCTGCCCTTGAATACACCATCAAATTCATCAAACTGTTTTCACTAATAAGTCAAAATTTAAAAAAAAAGAAAGAAAGAAAGAAAAGAATTTCAGCAGACCCCTTTCTTTGGCAGTCATTTGTCAGTCCCAGAAATGGAGCGCCACTTGCCATATTCACATGCCCTTAGATGTGACACTGCTGTTTATCTCCTGCATGCTTTCTCATCTTCCACATTAGTCCTCCTTTATCCATTCAGTAACTGAGTCATTCACATCATAGGTGTTTTTTTGTTTCGTTTTGGATTTTTATCATATTCTCTGTTCTACCAACTGGGAAATACCTCTTACCATCAAGCAAATCTGTTCGAGTTGCCAGTTCAAGTCTGCCAAGATTGACTAATAGGCTT